>OX463840.1:24425216-24542466 GCA_949825065.1 Odontocerum albicorne
CATTTTGTTCTTTAAATTGTGAGCACACAACGAAGTATCGCGGGTTCAATTTTTGCATAATGAGCATGTATAGTTAGCCATATGTAAGAGTATGGCTGGTGGCAGTGTACTCGACAAGTAGCACTCGACACAGATATCTGGACCGTGACGGCAACAACGATGAAGATGTAGAGCTACGTAGCAAATAAGTTGGTACTAAAAATATCTTATTTCCTTTAGTGTTAATCAACGACTAGAAAAATCTTCTAATGAATATAATATAATATATGACGGTTACGGTTTCATGGCAAGATTCAGTAGATCCGACTTTTGGCTTGAATACGTTACCTTCATAATTAACATAATTCTTCTCCTTGTATGAAGCCAGTCATTTTTTATAAAAATATATTTGCTGTGTTAGTCTTTCTTCATTCATTCCTTAAACATGCTCAAATAATCTCAGTGTTACATGAGAAGGTTTAGGGATGTAGGAGAGGCGAAGGATGTGTCCAAGATACTAAAGCCTGACGCTCTGTCCTCTGCCTACACCAATAGGGTAATGACGCCATGATATATTTCCATAAACTCACATCTTCCTGAATTGCGTATATTTCCAGATATGGGTAATTCTAACCCTTTCATCGAGTGTTGCTTATAATCTACAAAAAAGTCCTCAATTCTTATATCATACATTATGTTTGGCACATTTCATGCTGAAAAACGATAAGATAAAAAAACAAAAACGTTTCTAGTACTATCCCGAAAATCACATAATTTCACGTTAGTATTGAAGTGCTGTTATAAATCAGAATATTTAAAGAATCAATTGATAATCAATACAACAAAAACATTTTTATTTCTAACTATCGAACAAATAAAAAGCTGAAGAATTTTGTTATTTTGATAGTGTTGGGATGTGGTTTCACCCTATATCGAACATTACATCAAAACAAAAACATCTTGTGGTGAGATTGGTGTGGCAATTATTCGATACATATTTTACACCACATCATTCTAAAAATACGCAGGCGTATGCATTACCATTTATAAAATGAAATCAATTTTCATTAATATTTTAAAACAATAACAAGTCCAAAAAATAATCAATAAATTGTCTAATTTCAACACATGCTAAACAATTAATTGCTAATTTATAGGGCACTCTTCAAGGGCGCTCATTTGAGCGTTTGAGAGTTTGTTCACTAAACGGTGCTATATAAATTGCACTTTTATTATTATTATTATAACTCGATAGAAACAAAATGTGAAAATAACAGGAGTTACTCATAAAACATTTGATTAAATTGATAATGAAGTATACAAAATTACAATGCCTAATATTTTCGAATGATCTTATTTATTGTAAATATAGTTTATTTTTTTCCGTCTTGATCAATTTCAGATAAGCAATTTTTTTTAATAGAAGATGAGCATATTGAATTGAATGGCGAAATAAATAAATAAATTAAATGAGTAACACGTATTCACGAAATTAATTATTGATTTTCACTACTTCAAAACTTGAAGGAATGGTATATGTAATTTTATAAAACTTGTATGGATAATGAAATACGCCATATAAAAGCTTTCAGTATTTACAAGTTATCCCCACTTGAAATGTGTGAAACAAATTAGCTACTACAATCAATTTGGACCGTATTATTGAAACATCATCGTATTCAAGAGTCATACTGGGGAGTTAACTATAGAAAAAAAAGTGAATTAGAACCGAGTAAAATCTTGTTTATTCGTTAAGCTATTATAAATATTGTAGAATTTCATTAAATACAAATGACTTTTACAAAAAACGGGAAAACATTACAAAATACTTTCACATATTTTCTGGAATGATTTCATAGAGCTAACAAAGAACTTGTGTAAATGATCTTATTTTCTTGAGTAATTTTTAAGGATATAAGTGAAAAACTTACCGCCACCGGAAAAATGCCTCTCCGTCATGCCTCCGGCACTTGCCAGTTCCCCATCGAAATCTGAAAAATATTAAAATAAGTGTACTTTTAAACTGGACAAATTTTAAATGGTGAAAACAATACCTACATATGACTTGTATTACGCTTTTTCGTAATAAAATATTACCTTAAGAGCGCTTTATATTTATTTATAAAAGACAGCTTATACATAACACATCGATCAATAAGGCCCGGGACTAACTACTAAAACAACATTTGTTTGCCAAAATTCTTCTTTATTCATCAACATAGTCTCCTTCAAGAGCGATACATACATTCCAACGCTTTCCTAACTTCTATGCCAGCGTGTGTAGAACCATTTATCTTTGGTTTCAAAATAGGATTTAGTTTCGGCAATCACTTCTTCATTGAAGCCAAATCTCTTTCCCTGGAGCATCTTTTTGAGGTCTGCGAACAGCCAATAGTCGCTGGGGGCAAATCTGGAGAATGCGGTGGGTGCGGAAGCAATTCGAAGTTCAACTCATGCAATTTGGCCATCGTTACCATCGACTTGTGACCTGATGAAAGAGAACTTTTTTCTTCTTCATATGGGGCCGTTTTTTTGCAATTTCTGCCTTCAGACGCTCCAATAACGCTATGTAATATTCGCTATTGATGGTTATTTTCCTTTTCAAGGTGATCGATGAATATTATACCACGCGCATCCCAAAATACGGAGGCCATAACCTTCCCGGCCGACTGTTGAGTTTTTGGTCGCTTCGGACGACTTTCACCGGCTGCTTTCCACTCAGTTGAATGCCGATTTGATTCCGGAGTATAGTGGTGGATCCAAGTTTCATCCATTGTCATATACCGACGCAAAAACTCCTGTTTATTTCGCGTAAACAGTACCAAACAGCGCTCTGAATCATCGATGCGTTGTTGTTTCTGTTCCATTGTGAGCAAACGCGGCACCCATTTCGAAAAAAGCTTTTTCATGACCGTTCATGCAAAATAGTGTAAACACTACCAAATGATATATTCAGGATGTCAGCTATCTCTCGCAACTTTACTTTGCGATTTTCCATCTCGATTTTGTTTTTTTTTTTTATGTTTTTGGTGTAACAGCCTCATTTGGACGACCAGAGCGTTCAGCATAATTTGTGTATGTACGACCGCGTTTGAAATCAGCATACCACCGACAAATGGTTGTTTTTGACGGAGCAGAGCCCGGATAACACTTTTCAAGCCATCGCTGAGATTGAACGGTATTTTTTCCCATTAAAAAGCAATGTTTTATCAACACACGAAATTCGTTTTTTTTTCATTGTTTTGAAAATAGCAAAAGTAGCGTCACTAAAACCACTGTAACTCAATGACACAATGTCATGAAAGTTTGACACGTAACTTCTAAAGGTTGGTACTAACTGAGAATGGTATGGATTTGTTATTAGAGGCGCCACCTGTTGGTTAGTTGTTGCCACCTGTTGGGACTTATTGATCGATGTGTTACATATATACCATCACGCCATCTCCCTGTCGAAGAAGGCAGAGAGGACAGAGCGCCAGACTTCCTACCTTGACACACTTCCTTAGCCTCCTATATGCCTATACATTTTCTCATACAACTTCTCTGATTTTCTACATTTTCTTCTTTGAAAATATCATCCAACCATACTTTTTTAGTCCTCTTTTCACATGCTTGCATTGTATATTTGTTTTGTTAGTTTTTCTTCAATCATTCATTCTACATTCCCAAACCATCTCAAAATGTACTTCACCATCTTACTCAACACATCAACCTTAAGTTCACACTCGCCCTAATCAATTCATTCCGTATTTTGCCATACGAGTGTATTGTTACCCCGTGTATTTTTCTCAATGCATGCATTTCAACAGCATTAATTCGGCTCTCATCGGTCATTTTCCATGTCCACGTTTCACTCCCATACGTTGACACCAAATTTTGATACTGTCAGGTTTTAATATACTCGTATGTTTTAGTGTCCCGTTGACTTTACTAACGGGACATCACTACACGTCGTTTTATATCCAGCTGAGAAAATACCACCCAAATAGCAGAATTTTTCAACTTGTTTCAATGCTTCATTATTCATCTGTATATCAAGTTTATTTTTCTACCATTCATTTTGATTTTGTAGCATTCATTCTCAGATCTTTCTCTTCGCGTCTCTTATACAATTTCCAATACTTATCCAACTCTGGAATTCATATTCACTCTCCGCCAATACTACGAGTACAATGTCATCTGCTGACAACAATCCCGCACACGTTCCCATTTTTATTTTCATTATCAAAATTATTGACATCATGCCATGTCATTATTACGGTAGAGAGAATAAATTTAGATTTTTTTATTCTGATTTACATTTTCCACCCATGTTCTTCTGGCACGTCGATACACGTTTATGTACATACAATCTTGCCAATTATTATAAATTTGGTCGAGTCACTAGTCAATGTATTCTAACCTTTCTCAAATTGTTTGTGTCCTGTTAACTTATCGAAGTATACTAATATCAGACAATCTCTTTCAAATCAGACAAAAGTTTGAATTGACGACAAATTTAAAAACGAATAATACTTTTTATGAATACATATTGGAAACAAATGATAATTGAACAAAAAGAAAGAATATAAGATTGCAGAATCGGAAAAGACACCTCACAAGATTGAATAAAGGTACATACTTTTTTCAAAGACGTTGATGCAAGTACGTCGACGAAGGGGCGAATCTAGCACGAATTGGTTACATTTTAGAGCATATCGGCGAAGATAGTCAAATACAATGTTCTTCCTTACAAAATGTTGTTAATTTTCTTCTTTCGGCTAGCCCTTTTGTCGGAATACAGCATTCCATACACGAGGGTGGTTTGAAAAGATTGGTAAATTTCCACTAGATGGTGCCAGATGAATACCGTTTTGTCAGCTGGGAACATGATGCCCAATGTTTTTCATGCCCAATGCCCAATGTTTTCCCAATTTTGCCCAATGGCTTCGAATTGGTTCCTCATCCACCATATTCTCCGGACTTGGCCCAGTGCGACTTCTTCCTGTTGCTGAAATTAAAAAAAATGTCTCGGTGGAAAGAAATTTTCGTAGAATCAGGATTTCATCGCCGCAGTTAATGACGACTACTATATGTCGCTGAGTTGGACCAAACCTAGGTTTCAGACGAAATGTGGAAAATCGTTGGTCCAAGTGTGTCGCCCTCAAAGGAGACTTAATTTTTTTTTTCCTGTCGAAAAAATGTATTTTACTTGTTTTTTTTACCAAACTTCTTAAATTACCCTCGTACATTTAGACCTTACAGCCGTGTTTCCCAACGTGGGGCCCGCGCCCCACAGGGGGGCAATTTGATTTTTAAAGGGGACAATTCGAAAATTGACTCGTTCAGAGTTTAAGTTAACCATATTTCTATATTGTGGTTCACGAGCATGATACAAGTATAACAGATATAGCAATATTTGCAATTATATTATAACAGATATTTGCAACAGGTTCTGCAAAAAGATGACAAAGACGTGAAAGCTATGCCACTCAATAACAATACTGTTAGCAGAAGAATAGACGAAATGAGTGAAGATATTGAAATACAGCTTGTTGAAAAGCTGAAAACAAGAAAATTCTCAGTGCAAATGGATGAATCGACTTTGAAAGACAGTGAGGCCGTATTAATAACTTACGTGAGATACGAGGGTGGTCCCAGAAGTACCCGACCTGACGTATAGATGGTGGTTGTTGCTTTTAAAAATTACTATGGTAGAAAGTACTAAACTTATACAGCTTAAGTTTCAAGTTTTAAGACGCTACGTTGTTTAGTATTTGTTTGGCAGCCATCAATAGTGAACGCTCTCAGTGAATTTCTAAACATGGAAAAAAATGGTCATCGTTATATGATACAATACTTTCATTTGAAAGGTCTAAGTCCAACCAATATCAAAGCCGAGCTAGATTCTACTCTGGGGGAGTCTGCTCCTTCGTTTACAACAGTAAAATATTGGGTGGCAGAGTTTAAACGAGGCCGTACGAGCTGCCAAGACGAACATCGCAGTGGTCGACCAAATGAGGTGACCACGCCAGAAATGGTAAAGAAAATCCACAAAATGGTATTGGATGATCGTCGATTGAAAGTGCGCGAGCTAGCAGACATGGTAGGCATTTCAAAAAGTGCTATACATCGCATATTGACTGAAAATTTGGGCATGAGAAAGCTGTGCGCAAGATGGGTGCCGCGTTTGCTCACAATGGAACAAAAACAGCGTCGTGAGGATGTTTTAATCGAGTGTTTGGCGATGTTTCACAGCAATAAAGTCGAGTTTTTTCGACGATTCATAACCATGGATGAAGGAACAGTCAAAACAATGGACTGAAAGGGGAGAATCGGCTCCAAAAAAGGCGAAGACAGTTCCATCTGCAGGCAAGGTCAGTTTTTTGGGATGCGCGTGGGATAATTTTCATTGATTATCTTCAAAAAGGAAAAACAATCAACGGCGAGTATTATGCGAACTTATTGCAGCGTTTCAGTGATGACATCAAGAAAAAACGGCCGCATTTGGCGAAAAAGAAAGTGTTGTTTCATCAAGACAATGCACCAGTTCACACATCCGTTATCGCGGTGGCCAAAATCAATGAATTAAAATTCGAATTGCTTCCTCACGCACCCTATTCACCAGATTTAGACCCCTCGGATTATTTTCTTTTTCCAAACTTGAAAAAATGGCTCGGTGGTAAAAGATTTGCCAACAATGAAGAGGTGGAATCTGCGGTTGATGGCTATTTTGAGGCGCTCGACGGTTCTCACTATAAACAGGGTATCGAAGCTATTGAACATCGCTGGGAAAAGTGTGTCGAGCTGAAAGGAGACTATGTTGAGAAATAAAAATATTTTTTCCCAAATTTTTTGTGTTTTCTTTGTTAGGTCGGGTACTTTTGAGACTACCCTCGTATATTGATAAAGGGGGTTTGGCTGAAGAAATGTTCTGCAAATCATTAGAAAGCATTACTACCTCCAAAGATATACTCGTATATATAATAAGCTAAAAAGTTACTTAGATGTCAATAATATACCAATGAAAAATATAATATATTGTGCTGCAGATGGTGCTACTTATATGATGGGCAAGAAAAATGGCTGCTTAAAATTGATGAAAAATGAGAATCTTAGTTTAACCCTTTTGTCGCAGCCGCTTAGTCGTATTTTGATCGCTTTGTCGCGTCACCGTTACGTAGGGGGGCATAAGAATTTTAGAAAGGCTTAGGTGGGGCATAGCACAAAAAAAGTTGGGAAACACTGCCTTACAGTGTTAATTCGCAATCAGCCTCTTGAACATAACATATTCATACAAGTGTCTCCATATTGATTGAACAACAATACCATATTGACATTACGCATCCTCACAAGACATCTCCAGTGATGTTGAACCAATAAGTTCACAGCGGATCAATTCTTATGATACACACTACTGTTAACGTGATGCGATAACATCAATCAATTTGTTGCTCATAGCAAATTCGAAGACCTGTGTGGCATAGTAAACACCTGGTTTTCGACCTGTAGGTTGCGGGTCCTATTCCCGTTGGTATCCAGTTTTTTTTTAAAAAGGCATCAGTCTGGTTTTTCCTTCAAGCTTTTTTAACATATTTCTGGTTGGTTGTAAGAGATTTCCACATGACAATAAGTTTATACTATGGACAACGAAAACGTCATAAAATACAAACTCGAAGAGTTTCTCCTACACTTCCTTTCTCACAACACGATCACATGTTTTCTCCAGATTGACGATACCACAGAAAATTTGTTTGTTTTTGGTAATCGAACGAGTTAAGTTATCTCTCTTAACTCGTTCGATCAGAATTTTTGCATACAATTTTTTTGATGCGCTGAGGAGATACTTATGGCACAATATGTTTTGCATTCGCTTATACTCTTACAGAGTGACAATTATCACGCGTCACTAATCACTGACTGTACAACCCTTTTACCAATACTAATTTTCAGTCAAACAGTAATATAAAATTGAGAGAAATTGTGAGGCTATCTCATTATGTTGTGCAGGTTTCCCGTTTTTTATCCTCCTTAAGGCAATTCTTGCTTTATTCAAGTTAGTCTAGTCGCTTCTTCTGCACTCATATTTGTTACAAAAATACTTTTATCATTTGCCCCTTAAATATTTTTTTTTTTATTTTTTGTTTATAATTTGTACCGATGGACTACACCAGAATATTTGTTTGGAGAATAGTTTACAATATTTTTTTGTACAACGACAAAAATGCATGCGTGTGTCGGGTTAGCATAGAATAAACTCATTTATAAAATTCCGTCATATACTCGTATATCTTGCACCATGTGTCAGATTTTCCACGGCGTTCATTCATCTACTGACTTTTAAAATTAAAAACGCAATAATGAAATCAAATATTCAGACAAAGTGATTTATCAATATTTGATTTGCTAATATAACTGAAGAGCATTGTTGGCCGAATATGATCGTTGATTTACATACGGGGGCTGTACTATGAAATGGAAATTCATTGAGTGATAAGAAAAACTGAATTCGTTCTTAGATAAGTTACAATATTAAGAGTAGGGAAAATATAATTTAAACTTGAGGAAACACTTTGATATTGCTTTGATTTATATATTATTGCAAAAAAATACATACACAACATCAGGTCTTGAGGTCTTATAACTTATCAATTAAATGCGATTTTTTATAAAGGAAATAAATAATAATGAACACTTGGTAAAAATTAACAACCTATTTTTTTTATATTCATATGTCCACATTAAGATACAGGCAAAAACCTAATTGACAGGGGTTAAGACAAATGGCAGGCAACAAACCCAGATCCACATAACTTGTGAGTGCTCATTTAAAATGACTTGTTTTTGTCTGCCTTATTTTCGTATACTATGTATACATATTAAATATATTTATTATGTAAAATAAATATACAAAAAATCAACTGTGTTCAATTCATAACACATTTAGTCATCACATGTATTGTTTGTATTAAGTAACACAACTAACACAATACCTACACTGATAATATTATCACGCTTGTAATCAATAGAAATTCCTAGATAATGTACATTTTAACATGAACAATGTTGATTCAATAAAATATTTCCTTTCTCGGCAAATACATAATCCAAAATTTTCGGTCATTGTGCTTAGCTCGTCGTCAAATAGAGTTGTTAATTTGATAGTACATATATATATAAAATATATGATTTATTTGTAATTGCTGTGTACCTATCGAAATGAAACGTTTCTTATGCGTGACCTTCGCAATAGTCACTACAAAAAGTCGAACGGCCCATGCAAGCGAGGAGCGTGCGGTATACATAGTATCTGGTAGACCGTGGGGGCATACACGGACGAATAAAGGGGCTTATGATGAGCGATGGGCTGCACATAAGGAACGAAAAATGACAAAAATATACATTGTATTTTATCAAATGATGTATCCCCGTGTATTCCTCTCAATGCGCGCATTTCTACAGCTTTTATTCGGCTCCTATCAGTATGTTTACGCGTCCACGTTTCACTCTAATACACCCAAGTGGGCAGCAAAATACTATTGTGGACTATTATCTTAGTAGTTTTTGATATTGTCCGGTTTAGTGCCCCATTGACTTTGTTTCCTATCGCGACATGCCGCTTGATATCCCCTTTAACTCTTCCATCATTTGAGAAAATACTAGCAAATAGAATTCTTGCTTTAATCTTTCATAATTCACCCATACCCACCCATAATGGATGCAAAAAGAAAAAAATGTTCTCCAAGCAAAAAAGTGAAGTTCTACAAATTTAAAATTAATCGAATTAAACACATCTTTTTAGTAGAAGTGGGGCAGAAAAAGTGATTAAGTAATGATAGTTTTTATTTCAAATTGAGTAAAACTAAACGACAGAATAACAATAAATTCAGACGAAAAAACGAAACCAGCCCGGGACCTGCCAGAAATGTAACATGGAATGATATCCAATCATACTTACCAATAGACCACTGAGCTTGTCAATGCAGTCAACGTAGATTCAGGGAATCGAGGTTTCCATTCTTTCTAGAATTATTGACCGTCATTTTCCTTCATTGTATTGCAAAACATAATATCTTAAAATATGTGTTTATGTTTGGAAGTATGGTATTATTATTTTACACTTTTATTGTATACAGTACAACCAGGCGAACTTATTGCCGTGTAGCAATCTCTTCCAAACAAATAAATATTGTTTAAAAAAAATCTAGTTTTGGAAGAGAATCGAGCCCGCCACCCCTGGGTTGGCGTCTTACCGATTAGCCCACGGAGGTGGTTGTGAATGTATGGCTCAAAAAAAAATTTGAATTGTACGGCGTGCATTGTATTTCAGTCGAAAATATCACCATAGATTAATGGCTGGTAAAGACAATCCAATATTTGTACAATTTTTGAATATGTCGATTTTTGTAGCATAGCGTTATTTATTTATTTCATCTATGGTTGATGCCGACCTCAAAATGATGTATTAGGTTTATTGATTGCAATGTAGTATGTAAATATACATTACACATATCATATATGTAAAGGCAATCGAAAAGAATATGCATTTACTCGAGAATCTATTAAAAGGTCTGGGTTCGTTTTGTCCTCAATGAGATACAGGCAAAAGCCTAGTTTACTGAGAATACGACAAATGAAAGGCAACAAAACCCAGAGCAATTAAAATTGTGTTGCCAGATTAAATTGCCTTTTGTTTTTTCACATATTGTGTATTTATAGATTTCTTGTCACGTATACCTAGTCTTGCCATAAATTATGTTACAAAGTGTTTAGATTATAATAAAAAAACAGTGCATCTTACAAATGATTTATTATATTGTTAGACTTACACACATATCATCTTAAATGAAAACATACATCTTTTTCAAAATGTCCTCCCCTTGCCTTCACACAGGCCTTTAAACGTAACGGCCAATCGTCAACGGCAGTATGCACGATGTCCATTGGAAAATTGGCCACTGCTTTCTTCAATGATTGTTTCAGACTCTCCAAATTTGGATGTCGTCTGCTACAGGCCATGTTCTCCAACACTGACCACAATCTGTAGTCCAGTGGATTTAATCTGGGCTTCAAGAAGGCCGATCTACAGCTCTAATAAACTCTGGTGTATGAATTTCTAGCCATTGCTGGGTGGACTTTGCCTTGTGGGCTGGAGCAGAATCTTGTTGAAAGATCCAACGACCTGAATTAAACATGATCTTAATAAGAGGCTTGACGATCTTCTTCTTAATGTCATTTAGGTATGAATTTGCACTTGTCTTCACACCCTGAGCACAAAAATGTAGCTCAGTAACCCCTTCATATGAGACACCCCACCAGACCATCACAGATCCTGGATGAAGACCTCTCTGAATGACTTGAGTGGCCTCTCGAGAGCTATGTGCGTACACCCGATCATTTTGCTTCTTATAATTTTCTTCAATGCCGAAATTTTTTTCATCGGAAAATAAGATTTTGCGATGCATATTGTTTGCGTACCGGTGAATCAGTTGTTTAGCTCTGGTCTTCCTAATGTCCCTCAAAGATGGAGTAAGCAAATGTTCAGTGCTTCTCCGGTGAGCCCCCATATTTGGGTCCGATTCTGTTACTCACGGCTTTGATGACTACTGGAGTTCTTACGATTCGCGGACGACCACTTTTTGCCGATCTTCAATAACTTGAGTATCTTAGAATCGATTAATAGTACGATATACAAACTGACTATTGATACCCAAAGATGTTGAAGAATTTAAAATGTCTCCCGGCGTCTTTCCAACTTAACGTTACGCAATTACAGCGATACAGTTTTCTTTACCGCCCCACTCCATGTTTACTGGTCAACGTTTAGTGACTAACTGATTATAGTAATACCACAAGGGATGGAGAATTACCTAGAAAAAAGTTTTTGGTTTCTACCTGCTATTGTTTAGATTTTATCAGTGCCTGAATTTGTGTAACAGTATTTATGGCAGGACTATGTAAATAAAATAAATAAATTTCACAACATCCTCCAAGTCGAGACCTCCCCCCCCACCATTAAGAGAGCCGTCCAGCCGCTAAATATTTTTCAACACACATTTTTTCCATGAAAACTATAATACAAAAAAACTGTAATAAATATTATACTTTTTTATGTCATCAACCGATTAATTTGAAGCTGACAAAAATAATTTATGGAATTTGATATCATGGCTAGCGGATTTAATGTTGAAATACCGAGGTAGTAATGCACAACTTCAAGGCGGTCTAAAGCGTATTTTTTATTATTAATGTATTAGCAGTTTAACTCAAATGGACCACAAAACAAATTAATATCATTAACGTGTTCCTCGTGGGAAGCACAAACGCCTGTGATCTGACGACAATCCAAGTTTCAAATCACAAATACTTAAAAAGAATGACACAAAATCGGGATGAAAATGGAACTAAAATTTAAAATAATTTTTATTCTAGCGACATCTCTGAAAACCTTGTCAAATAATATATTAGTTTATGAGATATTGTTGAATAAAAAGCGCCGATTTTTTTTAGTTTCTCAATATTTCCAGCTATCGCGTCAGTATGCGTGACGCATACTGATGTTCGCAATGGCCGCTCGGAATTACCTGTCACGTACGGAGTCCTGCGGTGTGTCTCTCTTACGTAAATAAACACCTAAATATTTTATATACGAGCAGCATTCAATCTGATTTTTTTATTTCTTTTAAAATATTTTTAATTAGTGACTATATAATTGTGTATGCTTCGTTTAGTTATTGTCAGTTTTTAGTGTTTTGATTTCAAATTTGATATTTGTATTTGAAATCAATATTTTTTTTATTTTCTGTTTAATTATTTTTAACACGTTATATTCATTATGGCTAAACGTGGTCTAAGTGAAGAAGAAATTGGCGATTACGTATGTGAACTTGGGTCAAATTACGGGTCAAGTGTTAGTGAAGACGATATTATTTCCAACCTTAGTGATGTTATTGATTCCGATAATAATGAAAATGTTGGATTTGGCGGCGAATCGTCTACAAAAACGTTTTCATCTTCGTGGCTTTCGGGTCCACATATTCCGGTTATTCATAATTTTAACGCATTTTCAGGAGTGAATCCAGACATTACGTTTTTTGAAAACTCCACCGAACTTGACTATTTTGAACATTTTCTCAATGAAGATATAACTAGCAAAATTGTTGACGAAACGAATAGTTTTTATCAACATGAAATTAATAATAAAAGTTTTGGAGATAAATCAAGGATAAGAAGATGGTATGATACATTTATTTACGAAATGTACATATTTGTAGCAGTTACAATGTTAATGACGAGGAATCGTCATCTTACCATCGAGGAGCACTGGCCAACAGATCCTCTTCTGCTGAGTCCTATTTTCGGGCAAACAATGTCTAGGGACAGATTTGAGCTCATTTTACAGATGCTACATTTTAGTGACAACGCATCACAATCATCAGATAGACTGCATAAAATAAAAATTGTGATTGATTTTACTAGAAAAATATTTAAAGAAACCTTCGCACCTTTTCAGAATCTCTGCATAGATGAAAGCATAATTGCTTTCAAAGGGCGCTTGGTTTTCAAACAATATATCCCATCAAAACGGCATAGATTCGGAATAAAAATGTTTGCACTCTGTGACGTGATGACTGGATATATATTACATTTCATAATTTATACAGGATCTCAAACTGAAATTGTCAATGAAATGGGACTCGGTATATCTGGTTCAGTGGTCATAACTCTGTTAAATAATTATATCGGAAAAGGACACAGTTTGTTTTGTGATAACTGTTACACTAGCCCTGACCTCTTTAAACGATTATATGAAAACAAAACAAATGCTTGCGGAACAGTGCGTAAAAACCGAACAGGCATGCCAAGTTTTAAAAAATTGAAAAAGGGAGAACTGGAATCTTTTAATAATAGAAAATTGCTGGCGCTGAAATGGTGTGATCGGCGCGACGTGCACATGCTTACCACTCTTCATGACGATTCAAAAGATTGTACTGGAAAAGTAAACAGGTCAACCGGTGAAGCCATACAAAAACCCAAGTGCGTAATCGATTACAACAAATGTATGGGTTTGGTAGACAAAGCGGACATGATGCTAAGTGGATTAAGTTGCATGAGAAAGTCCGTCAAATGGTACAAGAAGGTGTTTTTCCATGTAATCGATTTGTATTTGCTCAACGCCCATATTTTGTACAAACATGTTACATCTAAATCGGTTAGTCTGGCTGAATTTCAGCTAGCTGTTATTCGGCAATTGATTGAGAAAAATTAAAAAAAAGTAATGCTCAACAAAGTTCAACGCCCCACTACTTCTGCTGACAACCCTACAAGATTTATACCAAAAAAATATTTAAATCATGAAAAGATAAACATTCCATCTACGCCAAAGTGCAAAAATCTACGCTGAAAATAAAAAATCCACGTCGAAAAACTAAAATAAATGTTAAAGTGCGTAAAATGACTAAATTTATGTGTTCTGAGTGCAATGTTCCGTTGTGTTTCCAACCATGCTTCAGGGCATACCACGAGAAAAAGAAATATTGAAAAATAAACAATCTTGATTTTTATTTCATAATAGTAAATAATTCTGAGCTAAGTATTTCAATATAGACCAATAAATATGGTGTGAACAGAGTGAGATTTATAGTGTTTGTGAAGTAAAAAACACTTCATAATTCATATCCTTGAGCCCATACTGGACGATCCCATTCGTCTCGTCTCGTCCCAGTGCTGTGCTCTTCACACGCACACGCATATACGCATTTGATTGAGTGAGTGTAATGAATCATTGCTTTGATCGTAGCATTCCTTTGTGTATTTTACGTAATGTTTAGTTTATCTCCTTTATTTAATGAGTCTCCTTAAGAGTAATGACTATTATTTATTATCAGAAAATTACTTGAATGTCATGTTTACTTGGTGTTGTAATCAAATATCAGTGGTTCTAAACAAAATACGCGTTTAAACTTAGAAATTAAAAAACGCCAAAATTGTGCCACGCACAGGATTCGTGGAATTTGATTTTTAAAGCGGTGTAGGTACAGGTTAATGGAACGCATCTCAAACTTGTGTCGTGAAATATACAAAAATAAACCACTTGAAATCTGATTAGGATCATCATCCTAGTATACAATAATGCGACGACTTCATTGACAATTGGTTTTAGTAGTTTTGTAGTTAATACAAAGCCACTGCAACATCCTAAAGGGATCAAGTATTTTGGTGTCTATGAGTCGTCATCACTATTCAAAGAAATACACATTTCAACATTTTACAAAAAAATATTATTTCAAAATAATACAAGTATGCGTGTGATTCGTGATATAGGACGATCGAGATAAGTATGGTTGGACCAAATGAATGAAATTTTGATTTAAAGAAAGGCAAGGAGTGAGATAAATAGAAGGAACTGTATGAGAAGATGTATAAATGTGGAGGCGAAGAAAGTATATCGTGATAGGAAAGTTTGACAGTCTGTTCTCTGCCTACCTCAACAAGGAAATGGCGTGATGGTATGCCATTTCCTTGGGGGTGTATGTAAATTATTAATTATAAAATCCTATTAACATTTTACGCATATCATTCTACTGTGGGTGGACTGACTACCAAAAAATGACCAATTACTAGGTTGGTCAAAAAGTTTTGAAAGCGGAAATGAAAATACATTTTTTTTGGGGGGAAATCACTTTTATTGCTCAGTATAGTCTCCCATAAGATCAATACACTTGGTCCAACGATCTTCCAACTTTGTTGTCCCATCACGGAAGTGACTTTCTGGAAGGCCTGCAAAATACTCCTCTACGACGGCTATAACCTCTTCGTTTGATGAAAAATGCTTTCCACGAAGGAATTTTTTGAGGTGTGAGAACAGCCAGAAGTCAGAGGGAGCTAAATCTGGCGAATAGGGTGGATGCTGCAACAATTCGTACCCCAATTCACTGATTTTCGCGATGGTTTTTGAGCTGTGTGAGCAGGTGCATTGTCTTGATGAAAAATGATTTTTTCTTCTGCAAACCGGGTCTTTTTTCACATTTTTTTTCATCCGACTGGTCCAAAAGGCCACAATAATAATCAGAGTTGATTGTCTTACCAGTTTGGAGATAATCTATCAATAAAATTCCTTTTGCATCCCAAAAAACTGACGCTAACACCTTCTTGGCCGATTTCTGGACACGAACTCGCTTCGGAGCCAAAGTGCCTAGTTCACACCACTCCTTAGCCTCTTGTTTTGATTCAGGATCATGGTGGTAGAGCCAAGTATCATCCATAGTGATGAATCGACGCAGAAAATCCTTTTTATCCTTTCGAAATTGCTCCAAATGTTGCTCAGAAAGTCGCATTCGAACGTGTTTTTGTTGCATTGTTAGCAAATGCGGCACCCATTGTGCACACAGTTTTTTGAAACCCAAAACTTCAGCCAAAATAAGCCATGTTGTTCCATGTGAGATGCCTATGGTGTCAGCTATCACATCCACAGTCGATCGATGATCTTCCAAAACCATATCCTGTATTTTCGCTATGATTTCTGGTGTTGATGCACTTTTTGGACGTCCTGAGCGTGGATCGTCTTCAACGCTTGTACGGCCACGCTTAAACTCCAAAACCCATCGGTGAACGGTTGGAAATGAAGGAGAAGGCTCCTTTAATACTTTCACCATCTTTGCATGGATCTCAGTAGCCGATAAACCTTCCAAAACAAAGAATTTAATCACTGCACGATATTCGGATTTTCCCATTGTTAAAAAATACACTGACACGTCAACTTCAAATGGCTTGTAAACAAAGAATGAATTGACAGATCGAAATGAAATTTTGAGTACGTTCTTATGAAAGATGAAATATTAAAATGGCGTAGAAATTTTGATTTTTCTACTGCTCCATAGATGTCGCTTTCAAAACTTTTTGACTAACCTAGTATATAATATCGCTACCCTAATTTGTAAATTGCTAACTCCACTTTTATCGAAAAATTACTGTTCAAAAATCATGTTCTGAACTTGTTTTCTGTTTTTCCATATTGTTTGTTTGGACTTTCGGGAACTGACAAATTAATCAGAAAAATAATTATGTAAAAACTTATTATCCAGAAGGTATTCATTCGGTCGCGTTATAAACGTTAATTTAAGATTAAGGCAGATAAATTGACAGTCAATTAGAATATTTCACTTTTAAAATCGTTTGTCTACTTTTATACCCTCTATGACAACATCGTGTTTTTCAACATAGACATTGTAAACGTAATATTTACTTAACGAAATCTTTTTTTAAAATAGTTACGTAATGAAACAGAGTCCAATATATATTTAATCATCACTGTATACAGGTTAAATGTGATATTGATGCACTCTTACGTACGTTCCCCTAAACTATTGCTAATCAACTCGTATACCCGCCCGCCTTCTGCATCAAATTACGAGTATGCCCTCGTGATATCATCCTTTCCGTCTGTAGTCTTTAGATGTTCTTTTTGAAGACCATAAAATCAATTCGATTAAAATGGAGTTAAAATGGAGTCGAAGCATATAGCCAGAACAACATACAACGTTGGACGTATATACTAGTCCAGTGGTACCAGAGAGCAACAAAATGGACTAGAAAGCAAACCAAGGGCCGCTGAGTGGATAATATACGAGTAAGTAAAAGGGAAGGCATAATTTGGCAGCAAATGACAATAAGTCGACGATTTTGGAGAAGTCGTGGAGATAACACATCGATTAGTAGTACCAACCTTTAGAAGTTACGTGTCAAACTTTCATGACATTCCGACATTGTGTCATTGAGTTACAGTGGTTTTAGTTACGCTACTTTTGCTATTTTCAAAACAATGGAAACAACCGAATTTCGTGTGTTGATAAAACATTGCTTTTTAATGGGAAAAAATACCGTTCCAACTCAGCGATGGCTTGAAAAAAATTGATCAAATCGGCAGTCAGCTGAGTGGAGAGCAGCCGGTGAAAGTCGTCCGAAGCGACCAAAAACTCAACAGTCGGCCGGGAAGGTTATGGCCTCCGTATTTTGGGATGCGCATGGTATAATATTCATCGATCACCTTGAAAAGGGAAAAACCATTAATAGCGAATATTACATAGCGTTATTGGAGCGTTTGAAGGTAGAAATTGTAAAAAAACCGGCCCCATATGAAGAAGAAAAAAGTTCTCTTTCATCAGGTCACAAGTCGATGGTAACGATGGCCAAATTGCATGAGTTGAACTTCGAATTGCTTCCGCACCCACCGCATTCTCCAGATTTGCCCCCAGCGACTATTGGCTGTTCGCAGACCTCAAAAAGATGCTCCAGGGAAAGAGATTTGGCTTCAATGAAGAAGTGATTGCCGAAACTAAATCCTATTTTGAAACCAAAGATAAATCGTTCTACACGACTGGCATAGAAAAGTTATGAAAGCGTTGGAATGAATGTATCGCTTTTGAAGGGGACTATGTTGATGAATAAAGAAGAATTTTGGCAAACAAATGTTGTTTTAGTAGTTAGTCCCGGTACTTATTGATCGATGTGTTACATATGCTCAGCAGTGAACCAATAAAAAGACTGAAAATGGTAACATTTAATTATAATTCATAAATCTAAATTATAATTTGTAGATTTTTATTCATATCGAACTAGTTCTTTATAATAATAAATGACAATTTATAAAGCGCCGTTTAGAGAGCACACTTTCCTCAAGGGCAATCTAACTCAGAATTCGAACCCATTCATAAATTTTGATAAAACCTCCCAAAAAGGATCGTCTTGAAGTGCTTCAAAAGTTGCACACGCCATCCATATCTCTGACACTAAGAGACAGACCATTCCACACCGCAGGAAGAACAAAAGCAAAAGCTCTATCATAATACCCCGCTCTATTGGATTGTTTCGAAACAACCAATTTATGAAAAAGTTGAAAAAGAAATCGACCTCAAAGTCCTACCCTCTCCGAAGGAACATGCC
This sequence comes from Odontocerum albicorne, assembly GCA_949825065.1. Classification (NCBI taxonomy): domain Eukaryota; kingdom Metazoa; phylum Arthropoda; class Insecta; order Trichoptera; family Odontoceridae; genus Odontocerum; species Odontocerum albicorne. The sequence continues at coordinate 24,444,117 of OX463840.1, forward strand.
TCAGACACAGATTCGAAAGATACAATGGAGATATCCCATTAAGATATTTGATTAAAAGATACCAAGTTTGAAATCAATCTGTTTGCGACACTTAAGCTTAGAAATTATTTAAAATTTCTATTTTAAACATTGAAATAAAAGCCCGAAAATAAAATAATTGAATTAATAAAATATGTATTATATATATTCAACACAAAATATTATTTGTTACTTTTTTATTATACTGACTCATACATTAGAAATAAATATAGAACAAGTTGTTGACCTTAACCTGGAATACAAGATGGGTGACAATATGCTATGCTGACTATGCCACCATCATAGCCGAATCAGAGGAAGACTTGCAACAAATGCTACATCGATTCCACACTGCTTCCAAAAAAATATAACATATCTATCTCCATCAGCAAGACTAAATGCATGACTAGCCAGAGAGCAAGTTGGATGCAGTGTGGCGATCAACGACACACCAATTGAACAAGTTACAAAATTTAAATACTTGGGTGCTAGCATAATATGCAATAGTAACCTGTATGGCGAAGTACTTTAACAATCACAAAAGGCTGCAGCTATTTCCGGATGTTTAAAGAACACTATCTGGAAAAACAAGTATATAAACATCCAAAGCAAGGTGAGGATATACAAGACCTGTGTCCGCCCCATGACATACAGCATAGATTCCAAAGCCGACACTGTGAGAACCAAAAATCTCCTTCGAACTAGCGAAATGAAGGTAATCAGGAGTATCGCTGGAAAAACCCTTTGTGATAGAGTAAGAAACACAGAAATTCTAAGGATGTGCGAAGTTGAAGATATTGTCAGATGGGGACGACAGAGAAGAAGGTTCTGGAACGAACATGTATCCAGAATGGCGGAACCAAGAGCTGTAAGAATGGCCGGGAACAGTATCCCCCAAGCAAGCAGACATCCAGGACGACCTGATGGACGACGAAAGATGGAAAGACAGCTGGCAGTCGACGGCACTAGAGGGAAACGAGGATGCAGGACCATAACAGGCTAACAGGCCTAAAAGAAGAAGAAGATACATTAAAAGTAATCAAAATTTTTGATAATTTGCAAAAATCTTTTATTAAAAAAAAATAAAAACTTTAAAACTAATCTATAAAATAATTTCCGTCATTTTCTATAACTTTTTACCACCTTTCGGGCAATTTTTTAATCCAATTTTTATAAAAACTTTTAGATTTTACTTTAAAAATGTGTCGAAATGATTTTTTATCTTACCAATATTATTATTTTTTTTATTAAGTAATGAGTGTTCTAAGGACCTAAACAAATGGTAATCAGAGGATGCGATATCCGGTGAATAAGGTGGATGGGGTAGAAGTTCTAAACCAAGCTCCATTATTTCTACTGTGTAAATTTTGCAGAATGAGACCTAGCTTTATCTTGTTGAAGTATTCTTTTTTTTGTTATTAACTAAAATTGATCGTTTTTATGAGCTCTTGTTTCATCCGCTCTAATTGTTGACAGTATACTACTGTTGTGATTGTCTGACCAGGTTCAATCAATTCAATATGAATTACTCTGGTGATATACCACCGTACACAGAGGACTTTTTTCATTGTTAGTTATGTGGTTCAAGGGTAGAAACAGATACCTGATGTTTTTTTCGAAAAAGATTATTGTACAGTGCCCATTTCTCATCGCAAGTCACAATATGCCGCAAAAACGGGTCAGTTTCATACCTGGACAAGAGAGATGCATAGATAGCTCTTCGCCGCTCTGGTGCGATTAGCGACAATTCATTGAGAAACCAAATTCCTTGTTTATTTATTTTACCTACACGATGAAGGTGCTCTTGAACTTTTGACCATGGACAACCAAGCTTAGTTGACGATTCCCCGATTGTTTGACGATGATTTTATTCCACTAATGACGTCAGCACATCATCATCCAATTTATGGGACCTTCCCGTTCTAGAAACGTCCTTAAGGTTCCTATCGCCATTAAAATAATTTTTAATCACCTATTTCGCTTATTACGTTTTAAAACGTCTCCGTACGTATCTGTATTTTTTTCCTGACTTCGTTTGCCTTCATTACCTGATCGAATAAAAACAGCATGCAATGACGCAAATGTTCTTCATCGATTGTTGGCATTGATGGTAAAAAATAATTCAAAACAAAAAACATAAATTCAAAACTCTCACTTTCTAATGTTAACAAAAATACGTGTTTCCTGAACCGTGTCTCGAGACAAACTGACAGTAAAAAGGTACATCCCAAAATTTTGATTACTTTCTGGTCCCCTCAATAAATTGCATAGTGACTTTGATGTGGTGGCATAAATCATCCTAGTTGGGTGGATTGCCTATTTATTATACTCGTTAAAAAAGCTGATCGATAAATTTTCTTCCATAAATTTTTCTACAATTTCTATTATTAATCCTTGCAATGTTGTCTTTGTAAATGTATGTTTTAAATATACAGGTACATGTCAATAGATCTCAGATTAGGAAAATTATATTGATAAAGTCGAATAAAATATTAGATTATTGTTCAAATATATTCACATTGATTTAAGTTCGAACTAAAAGGGACGCACCAAGATAAAAATAGTTATTCTCTTATTCTAAGATAAGATATACAATAATATCTTTTGAATTGGAATTCAGTGGATTTCATCATTAGCCGGCGATTTCCACAACGATCAATCGTTCTGCTAAGATTCATCAGACAATCTTATCGAATGTGTGTGTTTGCATAATAAATAAACAGAGTAAGTATTTAAATCATCACAATAACCATCTCGGCCCTTGATGTGTAAAATGAAGTTTCATGGGTCGAAATACTGATCAGCCTCTCATTCTATATTTTAGTTTGCAAATGTAAAACGATAGCAATGATAATATTATATGAAAGAAACCAATCCGTCATAACATAATGACATCAATTTAATTATATAATTGCAAAATATCTAAAAAAAATACCATGGCAAAATGTTATGTTTTATAAACGGAATGAACAGAAATTAATTATATTACATAGCGTTATTGGAGCGTTTGAAGGCAGAAATTGCAAAAAAATGGCCCCATATGAAGAAGAAAAAAGTTATCTTTCATCAGGACAATGCACCGTGTTACAAGTCGATGGTAACGATGGCCTAATTGCATGAGTTGAACTTCGAATTGCTTCCGCACCCACCATATTCTCCAGATTTGGCCCCCAGCGACTATTGGCTGTTCGCAGACCTCAAAAAGATGTTCCAGGGAAAGATATTTGGCTCCAATGAAGAAGCGATTGCCGAAACTAACGCCTATTTTTAAACCAAAGATAAATCGTTCTACACGACTGGGATAGAAAAGTTAGGAAAGCGTTGGAATGAATGTATCGCTCTTGAAGGAGACTATGTTGATGAATAAAGAAGAATTTTAGCAAACAAATGTTGTTTTAGTAGTTAGTCCCGGGACTTATTGATCGATGTGTTAACAGCAAGTTATTCAACATTTTAGTTAACCGTCCAAACAATATAACATAAATACATAAAGTAGCTTAAATTTTAGAATACGCTATTAGAACTGTATACTTTTTCAGACAATTTCATTTTAATTCTTCAACTAATATGTACCTGCTTATTATATCTCAAGGCGAAGTTCATGATAATATTTTGCAAGGACAAATTCTCCATATTTTTACCGTTTATAAAATAAACTTGAAGGGAACATTCGAATAATAGTTTCTTATTCGTTACTTCCTTGTGACTCATATCATAATCTTCATAAGGTCCTCATTAACCCCTTTGACCTATTACATCCTGTTTTCCGCACACTTTCTATCCTTTGTGCGTTGATGGTGACGAGTGGGTTTTCTATAGTATTTGATTTGTCAACCACAATATCTTAAACAGGAAAGTGTTAAAGTTATCTATATAAAGTACAACAAATTTCCATATTTTGTAAAATAGCGTCAATATAAATTAAACGTGTAAAATAAAAAATATAATGATAATTGTTGTCACATACTCGTAATAACCCAAATTGTCGAAATGTAAACAACAATTGAAGCGATTTTGAGATAATGGAGAAGACACTATAACATAAATCGAAGATTTGTCAGTAATCTTGACTGGCATCAAAAATTGTAAATTATTTTAAATTACGGATACGTTGATTTATTTTTCGACCTAGATTGTATATCTAGTCTCGTGGGTCAATCCTTGAATCCTCAACAGTACTTTTTACCAAGCATATTTTTATCCAAGATAAAAATATTCTTCGATGTTTAAAATAAAATATGAAATTGTTAAACCATTCCAAAAGAACGAGATCAATGGCGAAGTCTGAAGAGATCCAAACAAAAATGGAGATAGCACAAGGAGGTTATTTTAAATGTATAATTTCCCTTTCAACGAATCATTTCAATCTGAACTTGCGTATAATATACTATCCGTTCTTCGTTGAAGCATGGACACTCAAATAAAGTAGCTTTTGAAATGTGGTGCTGCAAAGAATGCTGAAAGTTTCGTGGGTCGGCAAAATCCGTAACGCTGACTTCTTAAAACGGATAATAGAAAAAACAGAGAAGTATTATACGATTAATACCCAGGACATATCCGAGGAGGAAAACATGAGATTGTACATCTGATATTGTAGAATTGCTAGAAAACTACGTATTCCTAGTTGAGGAACTAGCTTATTTTCTTTCAAATTCAGTTCCACAGAAATAGGGTTCAATATAAGTGTTTTTGTCATAATTAGCAGAAAATCGACTCGATACGTTAGTTGAAACTTGAATATATAAAATACCTCGGTGACCTAGTTGGTAAAACGTCTATCTTCCAGCCTGAGAGATACGGGTTCGATTCCCGTTGGTATCCACACTTTTTGAAAAATCCAGTCTGACGTTGACTTAAAGCTTATTAACATATTTCTGGTTGCTTGGCAATAAACCCACCAAGTTGTTCTGTAAACGACAATGTAACACAATATAATACAATATTTTTGGTAGAAAAAGGATGAAAATGAAATAATATCTACGGTTTTAATTAACGAGAGAATTCGAAAAATTTGGGATGAACAAAATATGAAAGAAATGTGTTATCAGCTCATATAGTTAAATATAATTTCAGTACACGGCATAGGGTTGAATAAAACACGTTTCTTGGTAAAAGAATGACAATACATACTATCCATCACTCCAGTTCATATACCTTCACTATATTTTCTCCGAGTAGTTAAGTATTACCAACCCATATTAGTACTTCTCAATATTTGTTCATTGATTATGTCAATTACTGTTTTTTTCTTATTTGACTACAATGATTTATTGAATGCCCTTACAATGCGAGTTTTAACTATTACAATTAATATTTATAATACAACGCTTAAAGCTTGCAAATTAATCGCAGGTTCAGTCCAAACTGAGATGAAAATTGTCAGTTTCAGGAAATACATTACTTTCTAAGAGAAAAGTAAATAAGTTCATAGAAATATGTCAGCACTGAGAAGTATATATGGCGTATGTAAAGTATTTTGCTCTGAGGTGGTTTGGGTATGTAGAAAGAATGAGTGATAAAAGTTTGACAAAACAAATCTGGAGTCACGAAAGTGAGCGGCCGAAGAAACCAAGGTTGGATTAAGTTAATGAAACTATGAAAGAAGGTAAGGTAAGAGTAAGAAACCGAATGAGTTATGTGAGATGTACGATATTGAGAAAACGAAAGATTTATGTCGTGATATGAAAATTTGGAGCTCAGTCGTCTCTGCCTACTTCGATTAATAAACGTGATGGTGCGAGTATTTATGTATGTGTATTGGTTAAAATAAAAATAATTAGACAAAATAATTATGTTTTAATAAAAAGTATTAAAAAATATGTTATCAAAGAAATTTTATTCAATCAAGTACGGTTTTATACAAAATAAAACGAATTATATTACCTGTAAAAACAGCAATAATTGAGGTATGTAGTTGAGATTTATAGGGCAGAAAAAAAAATCAGTATGATTTTTAATGCACTAGATGGGTTACACGGCGTTGCATGGGTTTATTTAAATATAGAAACTGCATTCATCAGTGCACAGTCTCAACTAATGTGCTCATCCTCCAATGAGCGAGTTAGGCTTGATGAGCATTGCTGTCTCTGCCACCGTCTTTAGATATACGGTAAAAACAAGGTTTTTGTCCGAATCTCCAATTGTTAGTTTGATCGTTTTGAATTTTCGTTTTTTTTTCAAGTTTGGACCCATAGGAATACTATTCTCAAGTAGATCAAACGGTGTGGAAATGCATGAAGGACAAACACAGAATATACAGTTTTTGTTTACATGTATTATATGTACTAGGCGCGTCCAGAAAGTAAATAACGATTGCGCACCACGCCCTGCGCTGATCCCCCACCACCGCGATCGTATGCGCGCCAATTAGCTCCTTCCCTTGCTTCAGTGCGAGCCGAGTTTTGTTGCTGAACGGTCGTGCATCTTTGTTCTGTAACCTTTCAAAATGGCTACGCCCATCGAAAATCCCGCCAAATGTGAAGTGCGTAGTGTCATTCGTTTTCTGAATGCACAAAATGTTCGGCCTATGGAAATTTATAGGCAACTTTAAGCACAGTACATGAATCTTTCCCACAAATTTCACGATCGCTCCTACATGAAATAGTGACAGAGCACCTTGGCTACAAAAAAATGTGCGCTCGGAAAAGAAAAACCGAATCTCAACACCAGAAAAGTGATGGCAACAGTTTTTTGGGACCGAAAGGGTTTGATCCACGTGGAGTTTATGCCAAGAGGACACACAATAAATTCAGAGGCCTATTGTGAAACTCTTCAACGACTTAGACGCGCCTTCCAAAACAAGAGACGTGGAATGTTGTCGGGAAAGGTGGTTTTGATTCATGACAATGCGCGGCCACATGCATCAGCACGAACATAGCGAGAATTTCAACGTCTTAAGTGACTTTTTTGGAAATCCTCCTTACAGCCCTGACTTGGCACCAAGTGATTTTCACTTATTCCCGAAACTTAATGAATTTTTGGGTGGAAAACAATTCGCAAACGATGAAGACCTCAAACAAGAAGTGGCATCCTGGCTCAAATCTTTGGCGGCAGAAGAGTATAACACCGGAATTGAAAAATTGGTTCCACGTTACAATAAGTGCCTTGACAGCTAAGGCGACTACATTGAAAAATAGAGTAAGGTACTGTGACTTTGTAAATAAAGTGTTGTGTTGATATCTTTCATTTTTATTTAGTTATGCCAAAACATTATTTACTTTCTGGACGACCCACGTATACAAATGACTCATTATTTAAACATACTTATAAGACTGGAAGGCATCGAATAAATGCTGTAGAAATGCGTGTACTGAGAAGAATACAACGATGTATGACAGAATACGGAATTAAGTGATGAGGAATAAATGTGAACTTATGTATTAAATCAGGATAAAGAATAACATTCTAAGATGGTTTGAGCATGTTACGAATGAAGAAATATTAAAAACAAATATACAATGCAAATATGAAAGAGGAAAACCAAGGAAAGTATGATTGGATCTAGTTAATAATATTTTGAAAGAAAATTAAATAGTCCGAGAAATTGTAGAAGCTGTATAAGATGTATGGATATAAAGACGAAAAATGAGTATCGCGATAGAAAAGTCAGGTGATATTGAAATATTTATATTCTTAAAAAAATATTTAATCAACCCTATCTGCAACGAAATGTAGGTTTGATCCACGTAATTTAATATATTATCGTTATAAATCAGTCCTCGTGATGTATGGGAATTGCAAGCGATGCAATTGCAAACGAAAACCTTGAACAACGATGTATGCGAAGGATTACTGCTGAGCGTTGACATGAAGTGGAGAAAGAGGAAACAACTTCTAGTAGTGAGTGTCATACCAAAGATTTCTATATGATGCATTCCTCGTGCTGTATGGGAATTACAAGCGATACAATTGCAAACAAAAACTTTGAAAAAACGGTGGCTGCGAAGGATACTTGCTGAGCGTTGACATGAAGTGGGGAAAGAGAAAACAACTTCTTGTTGTAAATGTCATATCAAATGCGCTAATGAATCTGAATCGAGCTTGGACCAAGGATGACAGCAAAGCCTATGATTCCCGAACTGTATAAAAAACAATTCTAGTTTTAACGATTTATCATATATTTTGCGCATTTTCGCTTCTTAAGATTCCGACCATTCATTTTATTATAAAAAAATGCTTTAACGTTTTCATTTCACCATCATCAGCTCGGTTGATTTCAATGAAGGCCTCCCCTCTCCTCCTCCACTCGTTCCTATCATGGACACATTGCTTCCAGTTGCTCCAAGCCACTTTTCTGATGTCGTCCGACCATTTTGCTTGGGGTCTTCCCACACTTATTTTTCCTGTCCTTGGTTACCACTTCAGCACTTGCTGGGTCCACATATGCCCTGCCAAGTTCCACCTCTGGGTGGCAACACTCTCGCCGACATCTAAGATGCCTTATCTATTAATTTGTCTTCCTGCACCATAAGATATTCTAAATTCATTTCTCCATGACCCTTTGTGTCACTCAGAGCTTATACATTATTTGATTTGTGAATGTTGCTGTATTAACACGTTCACTGCGTATAAAATACTTAATGTCATACAGAGATACTGAAAATTCGCGAATTTTTGAAAACCCATACATAACTTTGTTAAAAATTAAATTCTACTTTCTATTGAAACATCATATACAAGTGTATTCCTTCGTGTCTTCAAAACACATGAAACCGGCGACGAATCCTTATCGGGAGACGTTTATGAGTGCACTAAACATTCAAGGATTCCCGTGTCCATACAAAATATTTGTATGGACACGGGAGCCGTGTTCGACGCAGTGAACGTGTTAAGTCCATATGTCAGTTCAGGGAGGACACGTGAATTAAATAGGCCTTTTTTAGGTATCTCGGGTAAATCGGAGAATGTAGAATGAAATATACTTTGCTTGACCGCGTTTTCTCTTAATTTCGACATCTTGATTCTCCTTCCAAACATTATTACGTTATGTCAAGATATACAAGATTCCTCGATTATCTTCCCCTCAACTATGATAAATACTGTTCGGCCAAATTTCTATTTATGTAAAGTAAATAATCAATAATATAAAATTAAAAAAAAAACAAATGCCTTGAAGTATTTTCCAAGAAACAAGGTTTTGGTAATATGTATTTATTCGTAAGTCGATTATTACGGCTATTGAAGATTTAGATTCACGGACAGGTAGGTGAACACGGGCACGGAAAGGTTGCAAAGTTTAGCATAGGAGAGTTAATTTATTTGTTTAAGAATGCAAGACCGAATACCCGGAATCCTGGTCATTTGTAATGCACTAAAACAGGAAAGTGTGCGTAGATATGAATATCTCGATGTTTCTTTGTGACTACCATATGTTCTACTGGGGGAATGTTAGGAAATTAAAACATTTTCGAAGGACTGTCAACGTTACGGTCGGGTGATATAACAAATTTGTTACCAGAACTGCTATCAGGACACTCTTTTTACGAAACTATCACTGACGTACCATATCAGAATTTTCACCTAAAACTTAAAATAAATTATGACAGGTCAATGTAGCCCAAAGTTTGAAAACTTACTGTGTGAATATTGGTGAACGGTAAATACAGCTGCTAATAAGAGTATGAAAGATTAACATAGATGCCCCATATTACCTCCCTACAATATCTACGAGGAGATAAGATTAATTATCGATATTCAAAATCATAATTTAGTCACTGTCACTTTTCAAATTAATGTGCTTTCATAATGCAATGTTTGAGGTTTAAACAAATAAAATATATTTTAGAAAAACACGTAAATAAAGGCGTAGCCACTGTTAAAATCATAGTTGAGCAGTGCTGCTATTTGAAATTATTGAACGCCTTACAATTTCGACCTAAGCCTTGAAAGATTCAACGACTGAAAACCTTTTATGTGCTTTGTATGAGTAGGCATATTATGAGATTATTTTGGACGTAAGAATTCCAATAATCGAAACACAATACATTAATAGGATCGTCAATTTGCTGTGTATACATTGTGCCTATAACAGTTCTTAGTTTATTTACAAGATTTTTCATTATGAATTAATCTATAATAAGCGAACACCAACCAATAAAACAATAACTTCAATGTTTATAAACAAGATCTACATAAGTGGTCAATTAAAATATGCACGCAAAACAACATAAGAGCACTAAAGTTAAAAATAAACCCAACCGATCAATTTTGAAATTGTGTATCAAATTTAAAAAGCAAATAAGTATATTTTATAATATGCATAATGAGAAAATATTTGTAACATATCTAGATAAACAACGTCATTTCAAAGGCTCATTGTTATTTTAGTACGTAATGAAAATTTTAGGTTTCATTATGAAATCAGTCTATTTAATAGTTATATTTTAGAGGAAAAAACTTTAATAAAAAAATACTATATGTTTGCAACATTGCGTCTGCCGACGTGTAACTGATTTAGGCATTTATTATAAATATTTATTAAACCCGTGGATCGGTATTCTATGTATCACACGGCAAAGAAATGGATGTCATGACATGTCAACAACTGAGCCGATCTCAAATCCGCGAGTATTCCTCACAAGTGTTTGATCAATTATTTATTCTCATATAGCCGTAAAATTCTCTGTAAATACATATATCATTACTTTAGCTGTATACTGACCGTTGTATCTAAATATGGTAATCTGCCACATCTTTCAAGCGAGCGAAATATATACATTTTTGTAGTGACGATATGCACCCGATTACAAGCAATTACTCGATTCATTGACTTCGAAGACAGTTATATTTTTTATTTACATCGTGGTATTTTTAAAACAACAGAGAGAAAATATACAAAAAGTAAAGGATTAATAGGATTATATCCCACCAAAAATTATGTAAACGTCTCAATTTGACATTAGAATAGTCAAATGCAGGTGCAAACTTTTTGAATGCGGATATTGAATGCATGATAGAGCGGGGTTATACAGGAACTCCACGGAATAAACCGTAATTTGGATATATATAACTATTGCCAAAGTTATAACGAAAAGGGTCGACTGAAATGAGTCCTAGTATAGAATACAATAAATAAAAAACAAATGTATTACTGAATCCAACACTTGATGTTCAGAAGATCGGGTCAAATTAAGTTCAAAATATCTTACCTTGGAGACGTTTTAAGGCCGCCAATAGAAACTTAACTTATCACAAAACACCATCAGAACTTGACTGGAATAATTAATTTATTATTGAACACTTCAAATCATCAAAATGTAACAAGAACTAGAAAATCCATCTCGAAGATGGCGCCCGCCCGCTACTGCAGATTTAACATTTTCGATCTGTCACTTCAGTAAAATATCCAATTATTGTGCACTATACTGACCACGTTTCACTCTTTAAACGATGTTCAGTAGTAGATACAATTTATTTTCACTTTTAGACCTACGACAATATAAAACGTAACAAATATTTATTGTAAATAGTTTACTACATGCTTTTGATATACATTTTTTGTTTTGCAAAGGTGAAGATACTGACGTGAGGCAAAGAAGCAGACAGGGTTGACAATCTACCGGTAACATGTGGAGCTAATTCAAACTGAAGGAGCACTACATAAAAAGGGTTTCACAAATTTATCATTATCATTTTGAAAACAAATATTTTGATTGTAAAGAATTTAATGAGTTGAACTTTTTTTTTGTTTTATTTAATAGTAACTAAAAGTTAATTTATCATAATAAATATTTCATTATCTTTTAAATTACTTTTCCTGGATATCTAAATCATTAATCATTCTACTTTTCTAAAAAAGGGAAAGTAATTAATGGATTTTATATTATTTTTTTCTATATAAAATATTTTTTTAAAATTGATGCTTTTGAAATTTATTACTGAACATTAAAATAATTGAGATAAAATATATAGCATAATTTTCCATGTCCAATCTGAATCACTGGTGGGTGAACTGGAATGTACACAATTTTCACATGCTGTTTTCTTTGTGCATCCCTCTCCCAGTATTAATTTCATCAGTTGAATTGTAAAAAATGTTAATGTTTTTCTTAAATCTTATGCTTCTCCAAAAGCCTTAATAATTTTATTTGTAGTCAGATTTAAAAAAAAATATTTCAAACATATTGAAATTTTGAGAAACGTTTTACAACCCTATAACTAAATTTAAATTCCTTTTCTTTCCGTATTAGGTTAAAACCTTTGTTATTTTGATCACCTTTTTTGGAGAGAATACACATTGAACTGGAAAAAATATTTATTCATGCTTATTTGTCTGATAATTTTCAGTCTATTAATTCATAAATGAATATTTATTACTATAGAAGTTTTTGTTATCTAAAATAATTCTGAAAGCATTATGTGAAAAAAAAGCTTGTTAGAAAGTCTTAAAGAATATGATAAATTTTAATAAATGGTCTATTTGTAATGATAATTTTGACTTAAAAGAGTCATCACTCATATTTCAGCTGTAACTTTATGGACTTCATATATTTAATAATAAATTACTTTATTATAAAACATATTACATTCATATCACCATATGTGTTCTGTCTAAAGAGAACCTCAAGGTAGAATGTAAAACACATGTCATGGGGAGTAATGTAATTAGTGGAATAACAAAACAGTATATTGTTCAATATTCAAACATCACTCACATAAAAAAACTAATACAAAATAATTAATGAGTCAAAAAAGATAATTTCATTCATGAAACATATTGGAGTTTAAGTGTAAGCTCTTAGTAAATTATATAAAACACTTGCAATGCAATAAAAGTCAGAAAAACATTTTCAATTGCATTTTTTGTTCTATTGGCACATTTCCGCTTCGTAACATAAATTCATGGAGCGTTTTTGGGGTGACAGTGTTTATGCAATGGCACAAAATCTTAGATTTTAGAAGCAATATCAATTTTTTTAAATTTCTCAATTTGAAATCTTTATTAGATATATCCACCCTAAAAATTAGTATAACGTTTCGTTTTTAAGCTCCATTTATTTAACAAATTTTCTCGTAGGGTGCTTCTGTTTATCTGTAACATCTTTAAGTACAAATTAGATATTTTTAATGTAACGAGGATAAATTAAAAAAAATATTGATTACAAAACACCTTTACGTAAAAGCTGATTGCAAAATGTTAGAAATCCGGTATATAATAAAAAAAATGCATATTTTCGAATAATATTTCCATGAAAAATATGAAAAGTAAACTGCTGAAATAAGTAACCTTTAAACATTAGTCATATTTTAAGAATATCTAAGATCTTTATATTTCTTTTGTTACATATTTGAATTCAATTATATATTATATACAAATAAAACATTGTCATTCTTATACACAAGCCCAAAAAGATAGGCCACATAGCATTTTAAAATTTTTTTATTTCACAAGAGTAGCCGAAAATTTAAGTTATAGTTGCTATTTAATAAAATCATGCTACTTAGCTTTCAGAATAGGTGCAAAAAGATATTTGTATAAAATTCCTATAAAACAATACTACAAATATATTCTTAATTAGAAAAATGATGCACGTAAAATTAAATAGTAGTAGATTTAAATATTTATCAATGGCCATTAAAATTAAATAATATAAAACTAAACGATTTCAATTTAATTCAAAGGCCACTTTTTATATAGCGCCATGTAGAAGGCAAACTCTCTCTCAAGGGTGCTCTAATTCAGGACTCGAACCTACTAATATTAAACAAATCAAGCGTGGCAGCTATAGCAGCACCCGAATGAATCATGCATAACACTTTCTTTGCATACAGTATAACCATGTGGGGTTATTGCCTTGTGGCAATTTCTTCCAACCAACGAAAAATATGTTTATGAGACCTTTAGTGAAAACCAGACTGAAAACCTTTTTTTTTACTAGGTTTCAGTGAAAATAGAACCTGCAACCAGGATCGAAAGACAGGCGTCTTACCAACTAGGCTACCAAGGTCGTCCACATTCTCTTTCTTAGCTCTGAAGAATTATTATTAACTCATATTGTACTTCTTTATATATCTGAATTGGTGATGCAAACATATTGAGGAGCTTGGCCGGGAGACAGCATAGTCTTCAGCCTAAATAATCAAAACCTCAGGTTTGAAACCACTTGTGGAGAGAAGAAACTCTCCTTAGCCATTACATGTTGGAAATCTTACTGCATGTGGAGAGGACACAACACTCACGCACGCTAACACATATTATTAACATACAAACTCAGACTCAGATTGTCAGACGTCAGACTGGGACCCCTGAGTGGATGACAAGCGTTTTAAGAATTTTACCATGGAGGTTGCCTAAAGTGACCTGAAAAAGAATGCCTAAACTGTACTGCTTCGAAGAAGTGCAAGTGAAACTTATGCTCTTGTAAATACTCTTAGATAGTCTTAATAAAAAAGTAGCATTTGAGTTTGACTTAATATTTCTTGCCCAACAGTCAAATGATTGCTGCAAATACATTCCAAAGTTTATTTTCACTATTAACAATAGCTAAATACTTCGTTACATTTGATATTATCTCTTCTCTGCTTTCAAACTGAAAACCCTTTAGCAGCATTTTCATCTAAGTGAACAACTGAAAGGTACATTTAGTCATAGCTAATGCATAAAGAGCCTGCTGGATCTGGGGAATTACGTTCTTGGCCAAAATTTTCTGAATGAAGAGTGATAGTTGAGTCGGTGCACCATTGTGATGCGGCTGCAAGTCCTTTACATCCCACTAGTCCAGCCTCTTCTAACAAACTGTATCATGAGGATAAAGAAGTACTTATTTGATTGTCAGTTATGCATTTGTAATGGACTACTCTACAGTAGCAAAAAAACAGTAACAGTTCTCTTTGCTTATTTTAGCAGTGCTCCCCCTGGAGAATTTCACTATGATGACTGCACTTTAGGTTATGTGTGATACCCATAAACCCTAGACATGTCCTAATAATTTAAGTCATGGCATCGTCATAGCTTCTGACAAAACTTGATGAAATTTTGTTGGTGATCATTGCTGTATGAAATGGAAATATGAGCTTTGAGTACACTACAACAAAAACCGGCTACTTTGTGAGGTCTGAGTCAGTTGGTAATGTTCATGCAGGCGCACTAAGGCACATTGCTGAACCTCACTTAGCAACATCAAGCTCAAATTGCTTCCTTTTTTTATCTAGCCCCGAATGGGTAAAAAAAAAAGTTAACATGAAAGACAAAACCAATGACTGAAATATAACTTTTAAGTAAAAAAGGTCTCTTTTAGAATGTATCATACGCAGGTAGGTGTATCATACACAGGCATCACAATAAATAGAAAATTAAAAATATCTGCAAAATATTCTTTGTAAGTAAATTTAACTTTTATTTCTACCTTTTCGATCACATACAGTGTGTGAATCTGCCACGGGTAAGGAAATATATTGTGAGAGCATCTGCTCATTATATGTGAGAGCATCTGCTCTAAGCTATCTAGAAAAGTAAGTACTAAATTTATTTAAAAAAAAATGTGGAGGCATACATTTACTAAAAAAGTTGACTAGAATAAATAGTTATGGAATCTTCAGCAGAATGTCAATCCTGATCATCATGCAAGTTTATACTAGTTTAGTCTCAATAGATGATCATAAAAAAAGACAATTTACAATATGATTATATAACAATTATTGTGTCTGGTTTTTGGCTTAAGAGTTTGTTTGATAACAATACTTGCACATATGAGTAAGACATGCATCCGTGTTATTTACAACATGTACGTTGACTAATTGTGAGTTGTATCCATCTTTCAGTGATTACAAACTCAAAGGCTTGATAATTGGGGTTGAAGAGTGTTGTCTCCCGACCATGCTCCTCAGCATGTCAGTATCATCAATTTGGCAATGTTTAGGAGTACAATATGAAGAATAATTCTTCCAGGATAAGAAAGAGGCTGTACGGTATTCAATTACAACAGCCAACATATAAATATTTACATCTATCACTATATAAGTTTGGGGAATCATTTTTCTCATTTGGCTTGGCAGTTTTCAGCATAAATTTGGTTTTGATATCATACAATACCTGAAACTAAATTCAGAGGTTTAGGATACAATATCTAATAATGATAAAATAAATCTGTTTTGAGGATGTTTTTCATTTCCTTTAAGATATTCTGTTTTTAATAACAATGCATGCAATTATATTGACATAAGTCAAATCAGTCCGTTAAAAGACTTTTCAGGGTTTTTAATTCTTATATAATGAGAGTATAGGCTAGCCATTAATCATGAATTGGTAGGATATTGTCATACTCAATATTCAGGGGACAGAAACTGTGTGTGTGTGTTGTGTTACACTTTCGTTGTATACAGCACTACCTGTCAGGCTTATTGCCATGTGGCAATCTCTTCTATCCAACCAGAAACATTTTTAAAAAGGCCTTAAGTGAAAAACAGACTGGATCCTTTTTAAAAAAATCTAGGTTCCAGTGGGATTTTAACTCGCAATCTCTGGGTTGGGAAACAGGCGTCTTACCAACTAGGCCACAGAGCTCATCACTTCTAAATAAATGTCAGTTTATTCTTTAGTAATTACATAGTTGCACTAAAATGGGTTATTTATTTATTCGTATGATTACATTCAACTAATCCGAATTGGTGATGCTTATATACCAGGTCTATAAATATGGAACCGGAATTTGCTCATAGATGGCTCTAGTTGTCAATGTAGTGACTGTCAAACCACGTCATTGGCACCTATTTCTTGTGTTTACATTTGTCAAAGACTTTTAACTCACAACAATACAAGTTTAATACTTTAATATGTTTTCATAGCGTTGAACATGTCTGTTTTTGTGCCTGAAAACTACGATTTGCAGACAGCATTGATTTTCTGTTACCATTTGAAGAAATCTGCTGCAGAATCGCATCAAATGCTTGTCGAAGCTTACGGTGAGCATGCTCGTGGTAAATCACAGTGCTTTGAGTGGTTTAAAAAATTAAAAAGTGGCGATTTTGACGTGAGAAACGAAGAATGTGGAAGACCACCGAGAAAGTTTGAAGACGCCGAATTGCAAGCATTGTTGGATGAGGATGACGCTCAAACGCAACAACAACTCGCGGATCAATTAAATGTGACACGAGAAGCCGTCTCCATACGTTTGAAAGCCATGGGAAAGATCTAGAAGGTGGGAAAATGGGTTCCACATGAACTGAATGAAAGACAGCAGGAAAACCGAAAAACCACTTGCGAAATGCTGCTCGCCAGGTACAAAATAAAATCATTTCTCCATCGAATTGTGACTGGCGATGAAAAATGGATATATTTAGAGAATCCTAAGCCTAAAAGATTATGGGTAACTCCAAGCAAATCAGCGACATCGACTGCAAGGCCAAATCGCTATGGACGGAAGACAATGCTCTGTGTTTGGTGGGATCAGAAGGGTGTTATCTATTATGAGCTGCTAAAACCTGGCGATACCGTTAATACTGAATGCTACCGACAACAAATGATGGATTTGAACCAAGCATCGCGTGAAAAATGGGCAGAATATCAAAAGAGGCAACACAAAGTGATTTTGCTTCATGATAATGCACCATCGCACACAGGAAAACTGGTCAAGGAAACGATTGAGGCGTTTAGTTGGCAAATATTTTCGCATGCGGCTTACTCACCAGACTTGACTCCATCCGATTACTACTTATTTGCATCGATGGGACACGCACTTGCTGAGCAGCGCTTCACTTTTTATGAAAATGTACGAAAATGCCTCAAAAGAGCAACAGGTTTTTTAGCGTGGCATCCACAAATTGCCAGAGAGATGGGGAAAATGTGTAGCTAGCGATGGGCAATACTTTGAATAAAATATTTTTTACCATTTTCATACAATAAATGTGTATTTTCTATAAAAAAATCCGGTTTCATATTTACAGACTTGATATTGAGAACCTTGGCCGCGAGATAGCATTGTTTTTGGCCTCTTTAATTGAACATTTGAATCAACAACTATGAGTTAAACTCAGCTCATCATCACACATATTGGCAATACTACTGCACATAAAGACGCAACAAAACTCACGCTCTTCTAGTGCTCAAGAGTATTTTTTATCAGAATGGGGCTCTTTTCTTTTTATTTTTCTTTGGGTTTCATCAGGAATTAAACCCAAAACTGTTAGAAATCAAGCATCTTACCAATTAGGCCACGGAGATCGTCTAACGGTACAATGTGGGATACATCCCTTAGAACAGAATATGAATCATTTAGTTCGAAAGATTGATAACTTTGTCAATATTTTTGTTGTAATGTCCAACTTAAAAACAAATTTCAAACAAAAATATCTTTGAAAGTGGTAGGATTTATATTATTTTGAAGGCAATTTAGAATGAATCTCTGAACACTCAATTCAAATACAGTTATTATAACTCAAAATTTTATCTTTTGGAGCTATCAACATTTGGAACTAATTGATTTGAATGAAAATATTAGATAAGTATTGAATGACAATATCAGGTGAGGATTTTGAAAAGGTTTATTAAAAATGAACTAATTTAAGTAACTGGATATTTCAACAATTTATTGAGTGTGATTAATCTATTAAAGATAATTAAACGATTATAAAACAATATTTCAGTCACATATTGAGAAAAATATATTGGAAACATTTAAACTATAATTGAAATACTGCTTTCAAAATATTCTAATAATTCTCTTCTAGTAAATATTTTTCCACATAATCTAAAGGTGATTCAATGTTATTTTAATTTTATCAATGCAATTGAATTATAACAATACAAGTGTAAATTTATTTTCTAATCCTCTAAGGCATGTATAAATTCTTATTATAGAAAAATTACAAAAAGATATTGAGTATTTTTACTAAGGAGGTACAAAATAGAGCTAAAAATTTTCAGTACCACATAAACATGGTTTGATATATACATAGACATGAAAAACATTTGTGATTCTTAAATGTAAAAACAATACTGAAATATATAAAGCTACAAGCTAACAATTAATTGATTGTAAAACAGATACTAATTCTAATGGGATACTTAAATTTAAATCCATTATGTTTTTGAGCGCTTGTATAAATCTTCCTTAAATATAAAAAAATTTCATACATACTCTTAAAATACAAACTGATATACAAATGCTACGAGAACATGGTGATAAGAAAAAGACAGATATATTCTTCTTTATTAATGGATAATTAATTTCAGCAAAATTTTATTTTTACTGCTAAAATTGTCTTCATAGAAATCCGTGATGAAATTTTTTGCAGACAAAACAATCACTATTTTTTTCAATATTAAGTGTATATTATTGAAAAAAATAGTGATTGTTTTGTACATAAAGTAATACTCCATTTATGTGAACTCACTTTACTATGTTTGAAAATTTAAATACATAATAGTGATATCTATTCAGCAATAATTTGGCTTCTTAATGCATATTTTTATTTTTTGCTAATGGCATATCATATTATTTTGTTTCTTGTTTTGCTACAACTGTAAGAGTGACAACAGTACCTAACAATGAAAGATTCATCCAGCGAGTGATTGAATAGGTACAGTAAATTGTAAATTCTTTTCTTCATATTGATAAATTTAATAGCTCTGATCAAAATGTTTTTAATCAACCACTTTCATATACTTACTAAAACAATTAAAACTGAGTAATAATAGATTATCTTGAAATATGTAAAACATCACCTATTTTCAATGGCTTTATAGTATTCAATGGCTCCATTTACAGTTTTTATTTACAAGAACTTTTCTTGGAACCAATTACTCGCATAAATTGAGAGATTACTATACATGTAAACAAGATTAAATTTAACATATATGTAAACTGATATTAGATTTAACACAAAAAATAATCTTAAACAGGTTTCTCAATAAAATTATGTAGCACTGGTGTCTATTGTTAGAATTCAGTTGAAATTTTTCATATCATATTTAAATTTAATATGCAATTTCCATAACTTATTTTTAAGAATAATTTATATTTATATTATTTATGGTGGTGGCTGAAATCATCTATCATTATCTGGCCACTTCTTACAATCAAGTACCTCATAGCATTTAGAATCACATTCTGTAGATATTTTTAGAAAACCAGCGTTCTATTTATGTGAATAGGTCTTACTGCATTGATTGTTTACATCGAATTAAAATTTATTAATCCAATGTCAAAATTAGCAAAAAAAAAACTTTGGCATATAAAACTGTTCTCCTTCAAATTCCAATGCTAATTATATAATTAGTGCCATTGCAGTAAATTCTCTTCGAAAAAGCTCTGAATTATTAATTGCGTATAAAGAACATTAATATTTATTATATAATATTTTCATAACATTATTTTTGTACGAGACAAAAAAATAATAGTACTTATTTTTAGAATACACAAAAATACGAGTGTGACAAAAACACAAAAAAATATATACCAGGTCTGTAAATATGAAACTGGAATTTGCTCATAGATGGCTCTAGTTGCCAATGTAGTGACTGTCAAACCACGACAACAAATGATGGATTTGAACCAAGCATTGCATGAAAAACGACCAGAATATCAAAAGAGGCAACACAAAGTGATTTTGCTTCATGATAATGCACCATCGCACACAGCAAAACCGGTCAAGGAAACGATTGAGGCGTTTAGTTGGCAAATACTTTCGCATGCGGCTTACTCACCAGACTTGGCTCCATCCGATTACTACTTATTTGCATCGATGGGACACGCACTTGCTGAGCAGCGCTTCACTTTTTATGAAAATGTACGAAAATGGCTCGATGATTGGTTTGCCTCAAAAGAGCAACAGTTTTTTTAGCATGGCATCCACAAATTGCCAGAGAGATGGGAAAAATGTGTAGCTAGCTATGGGCAATACTTTCAATAAAATATTTTTTACCATTTTCATACAATAAATATGTATTTTCTATAAAAAATATCCAGTTTCATATTTACAGACCTATGTGAATATATATTTATTACAGTTAAATTTCATAACACAATATGATTAAATAATGTATTGTCAAAAAAATTAAAGCACATTTAAAAATAGACAAAAGTAGGTACTCATAGAAATTAGTTAATTATTTTTCCGCCAGGGCAGCTTGAATATTCAATATTGATTCTTAAATGAGAATTATGTTTTACTTAATTTAGGTGATCACCCTAAAATTTCTTGGCAGTCTACTGATGGACCGCAGTTGAAATCATGCCCAGGTCTGTTTAAGACCATAAGCAATAGGATTGGCAGACAGAGGAAAGAAATGTTAATTTTGGAATTTGTGGATGCAAGATCTGAAAAAAATACTTGAGTTTTAACTTATCATTAAGTGGAGAATTTATATATTCCACTTACGAATCAGATGAAAAGACTGTACGACCCCTATGATTACTATAAAGCATTTGCCCTGTATTTTTTCCAATTTACCATCTTAACCGAGTGCGGAGTCTATATATAGACACAAACGTCAGTACGCGTTAGGCGTTCAACAGCGGCGGATGTTGTTGTTGCCCGCATGCTCATTCTACGTATCTAACTGGAACCATAAGAAGAAATCGAAAATATGTTCAAAGAGACAAAAATGGCAGATGTGGGGGAACCAAAATATTTTGCAAATAAGGAAATCCTGATGTGTTCATATCGGGACAATAAATAAAAAAAACACCCTGTTATACTGGTTTCAACATACAGTAATACGAGAAACATTACTGTGAAAAAGAAGAGGAAGTTTGAATCACAAAAAAAAAACCTTTTATAATTCACGACTATAATAAGCACATGGGGGGGGTGGATGAATCTGACAAGATGTTATATGTTTACCTTGATGAGCGAAGAATTCTCAAATATTGAGAAAGGTTACATTCAATATTTTTGGCAGAATGGTTTTAAATGCGTTTATTTTATTTACCCTTAATTGTCAAGATAAAAAAATACCCGATTTCAGTTCACCTCATAAATAGCTAAAACAATTGTAAAGGAATGGTTGGCTAAGAAAAATAATCCAGAAAACCTGTCTACATCGAAGAAAAGTTACCGAGATCCAAACAACGTTGCTGTGTTGTATGCAGTAATCAAGGGAGCAGTGGTATAAAGTGGTCTACGTTGATTTGCACGCGTTGTAAGAAGGGGCTTCATGGGGTTTGTTTTAGAAAATATATTTGTGAAAAACTATAAAACAAATCTATTTTTTCTTTTGCAGTTTTTAAAGTAAAAAGTAACAATATTCTCATTTAAGTCTTTTATAACATTTATTATAACTATTTTGTTCAATTATTAAAAAGAATTTATAAATTCGGTCTATATTTGGGTGAGTTATAGTTATTTTCTTGAACCAATTATATTTTTTCTAGTACAAACTCTCCTCAGCATTTTAGGCATAGTATTGAAAAAAATGTCCAGCAGTAAAACGGTTAATATTTTGGATAGGGTCAATTAAAAAGCTCCCGCAATCCAAATGGCTTCAAAGAAGTGTATCATACATTCTATTCGTTGTTGTTGGATATCATCATCACCAAATACAGCTCTAAGTATATTGATATATTTTCACATTTTCTGATAACATGATTGATGTGAGAGACCCATGTGAGTTTTCTTTGGAGAATCATTTCCTAAAATGTAACCTCTTCTTTCGATGGGATATATTATATATTGTTAATTTCAATTGAAACTTCAGGAATCCTGTGCTTTCTAGAAAGTAACAATTTGAAATTTATCAATGGACAATTACCAACTATTTGACTTAAATGATTTATTTATCTGGGATAGTGCAGTTGATAGTATATTTATCGCTTTTGAAATATCATTATGGGAAATATAAATTACCACAGCATCTGTGAATTACAGACAGAATTAGATGTATTTAAATAAATCGAACAATCATATTACAAATACACTGAAAAATGAATAGCTAAAAATAGAACCAAAATACTTCTCTAAAGAGCTAGCAGCAAAATAATAAAAATGTAGTTTGCAAGTAAACTAATTAAGTAATATATAAAACTGATCGATGACAATCTCCATCATAAATAGGATGATAAAACTTAACATATTTGACTCAGTATGGTTCAATGGAGGAAACAGGTATCGAAACAACATTATAGGGCTAGTAATGATATTTGTGAATAATAAGTAGCCTTGGTAAAAATCCTTTCAGATATAGTAAAGTTTTACAAGGTAATGTGATAATATAAAAAAATACTAATTTGTAGCATCGACATATAATGCAGCACATTATTAATTTAACAATCTTTTTTAAGAAACCTGGTTAGAAATATTGACAACTCCCTACCTCAAATATTTCTATCTAATATCTGGACTCCTTAATTCATGGAAAAATACTATAAATTGAAATATCCTATAAAAATTTATTTTTGTGTTTCAAATAAGAAAAGATCAGTACTTAAATAGTACAAGAAATTATTATACACTGTAAGATTTGAAGTGTCCGTAAGTTGACATTTTTTTGTAAATTTTGCAGTGACTGATCACTAACGTGCAATAAAAAAATAATTTGTATTAAGAGCATTACATACAAAGATATAAAAAATAATATTTAAAAAAAGTCAAAAAAGAAATGTCCATATTCTATATTTTAGATAAATTTGCAGTCTAATTAAAAATTAAAATATACAAACAGAATATCTATATAATTTCAGTTGATGTTATATATTTGTTTTGGGATTCTTCATCGTAAAATTTTCTACATTCTTATGACCAAAAATACAAGGGTCATCCAGAAAGTAAGGTTACAACATTTATGTAGGATCGAAAAATGCTTGTATTTAATTGAAATTCACAAATATGTTAAACTATTTTTCAACGTAATCGCCGTCAAGATCGAGACATTTATGTAGTCGGGGCACCAGCTTTTGTGTGCCAGTGTAATAGACCTCCACCGCCAGCTCTTTCAGCCACTTCTTCATAGCTTCCTCGACCTCTTGATCGTTGGAAAATTGTTGGGGTGTAGTGACACACCCACGTCTCATCCCCCGTCACGATAGAGTCCAGAAAAGCTTCTCCCTCCTGTGCAAAACGATCCAAAAATTCACACGCGGTGGTCACGCGATTTTGACGGTGCTCCGGTGTGAGCATTCTGGGCACCCATCTCGCACACAACTTCTTGTAACCAAGTTTTTTCCGACATAATATTACCAAGGAGACTTTGAGAAATGTTAGGAAATTCTTCGTGAAGGTCGTCAAGCGTCACACAGCGGTCATTTCGCACTTGTTCTTCAATTTTTTGCACAAACTCGTCAGAAATCACTGCCTTGCCTCGTCGTATCAGTACGGTCTTCTCTGAACAACCTAACCCACTTCGTGACATGTTGTCGACTCATCACATCACTACCATAAACTTCCACGAGCTTCCGATGGATATTCGCGGTGGTATTGTTCTGCAAAAACGGATGACCGCGCGGGTCTCGCACGGACGAGAGATGGCGGGAGCCCGCGACAACCTCTCCATCAGAAGAATTTACTGTGACTGAACAAAATGGCCGACAAACACGCAGGACCAAACAAACTGACCGTTAGGATCCCTCCTACACACCAACTTTGAAACAAAAAATTTCCCCCGGCCTCAGGAGCCCTTGTAGCCTTAGTTTCTGGATGACCCTCGTAAAAAGAAAGTACACTAGCTGCATAACACAATTTAGAAAAGAGACTGAGAATGCTGACAAAAGGCGTCATTTTTCACCAAGACAATGTGCTAGTTCACATTGCAGCAGTTGCAACGATCGCGCTGCGTATCACTGCCTCCCAATCGATGAGCCATCCACTTGATATCACCTGATATGGCATTTCAAACTTTCATCTCTTCCCTAACCTCAAAAAACATCACGGTGGGAAAAAATTTGACTCTTACGACGTAGAGCAGTAATTTGAAGACATTGATGAATAGTTCTGTAAAACTGAGATATTTGTTTTGAATAATTGTTTGGTAAAGTGCATTCATTTTCAAGGAAATTATATCGAAAATAAAAATGTTTCCAGCCCGTATATTTTGTTTTCGAGGCAGAGCATTTTTCAGCCTACCCTTGTAGTTAAGATGATAAACAATATATTTGAAAACTTTATTATTACATTTATTTAAATATGATTCAAACATAACATAGTTAATATTCCTAAATACATATATACGAGTATTATCGTGCCATTTCCATGTCAGATTAAGTAATATAAAAACGATAAAACACCCAATTTTTTATCCAGATGTTCAACTTTCCACTACTCTATATCCATACACTTTCTCATACAGCTTTGTCTTCTCTGACTTATCACCTTTCGCTCTCTGTAAATCTTAATCCTTTGTTATAACCATACTTTTCTCGATTTTCCTCTACCACGATTTCCTTTTATGTTAGCAAAGTAGATTTGTTTAGTCTGTCATTACTCATTCATTCAATATGCCAAAAATATATCCGAGTGATCTTTTTCACCCTACTTCTTACTATATCAGTCTTTAGTTCAATTCATCCTTAATAATTACATTTAAAATTCTGTCATACCACATCACCAGACATAATTCCACACTACTAACTCAACTCTATTGAATAATTTTCCATGTCTTATATGCTGTGTCACCGTCACCCTATGCTTCGTTCCAGATCGATCCATAGTAGAACACTCAACATCCTCTAATGTTAGACTGAGACTGCAAATCTTCCTATGAAACACTGGTGTATAGTGTAGGATGGGCTTCTTGAGCCCCCCATTTCCAACAACCAGTTAACAAGGACACCATTTATGCACAGGGAGGTGTTCTTATCATGGAATGAGTCACTTCACGTTTATATGTAGGTTAAGATGGAGAGAGTTCTCTAATGCTATAAATCAGTCATAGTCTTAACAAAGCGATATCATGCTCCTCCACAGTGCCATCAGTTGCCAGCCTATGTGGCATTAAGGTCTCCGGTGATCTCTATGGATTTGAATAAAATATCCATAAGGATGTTACAAATAAAAGGAGACAAGACACAGCCCTGATGGACTCTAGTAGTGATCCCAAAGCACAGATGGAACACTAGCTGTCCTTACACAATATTCAGAGTTCTGGTACAGGTTTAGATCATGGTTACAACCATGGGAGTCATAATTTATCAATTACAGAACCCCAAGCAAGTGGTGAGTATATGATATGCGTTTACTTATTAATCTTAAATGGAAAAATAAAAAAAAACAAATGCATATTAACCAATCATTTATAGTTGTGACGAATATGTGCAGTGATTGAAATTTGAAATAAAAATAAATAAGCGTAATAAAACAATTTTCAAAATACATTTCACTATATATTAATAACACATAGAAGTACAGATTTCAAAATAATTTATATAAAATAAAAATTTTAAAACCAACATAATATAAAATTATCAAAATATTAACAATAAACAAATAATCAACATTTTTATATTTTTTAAAAACAAAAATTTACATAGTTGGCAATTCAAATGAAATTTAAAATAATTGACCAGTAATAGTAAAGTTCTTCACCTAAAAGTATTTGGAACTTGGCTTGAATGATTTGAATACTAAATATATTTTATTAGGTGTGGAATTAAATGAGTATTCTCGAATTAAATGTTTTCGAACAATTGAAACTCAATAAGTTATAATACTTATAAACAATTGATAAAATATTATTTATTGAAGTCTTTTTATATTGCTCTAATTTTTAAACATAGATAGATTGAATATGTTTTTCTGTAAATTAAGAATGAATGGCATAATAGCAACTATTGGACACTGGTTATTTTAGCAACTCAGAATGAAAAACATAATGATTGAGTATGAATATTGAATCATGATATTACTTAGTTGAAAAGGCAAGATAATGCATTGAAATTATATTCTAGTTTGAAACTTCAGGATTTTTAAGGTTATATAATTTATAGTTAAGAAATTGTATTGTAAAAAAAACACATTCTAAAACAGATTTCAAATAGATACATACTCATACAATGCAAAGAAAATAAGGAACCCTGTTAGATTGTTTTCATAATAAAAAGTCTACTTAAAATATTTCTTAAACATTAATGAACTATATACTAAAGCTAATCTTAACGGCTAGATTGGCTGAGGAATATTGTTCAAAATAAAAACAAGATGTTATACATTACAAGAGATAATATTAAACAGTAATTTATGAATGTTATATAACTAGTGTTAACTTTATTCAATATTGAGTGTTTTGTAGTTTTTAAAGAATGGTGCAAAAAAACCTTGCCCCAACATGAACTTGATTTTCAATAAAATAGCATTTATTAATCACGTTCACCGTTTATCTCAAATTTAAATACATACACAGACCATTGTCTAGTTTTATTAACTGGTTTAAGTTTGAAAAGACAGATTATTGAAAAAAGACAAATCATTCTATTGTAATATAGATTTTTCAAAATTATAAGATGGTGCAAATGTCATCACGCTATTGGAAGATCCCAGAATTGTTTTAAAGGTTATCTGTCTTACTCTGCTTCACAACTGTCATTATTTTGTTGATAGTTGTGAATCGCAGTAATACTAAATTCACCATGAACAAGTAAACACTATAAGAATGAGCGGAAATGCTAACTTTTTATTCAAATTATTTAGGCTCAGTTTTTTGTGAAATATTCTAGCCATCACCGTGATCACCCAATAATCCCAGATATTTTTTGGGGGGTAATTTGAGAGGTCAAGTATACATTAACATATACCGTAAACTCTGGAACAGTCCGAGAAGAATTTACCCAACTTTGCAGTGACTAAAAGCGATATTACATTTGGAAATTAGCGATATAAGGACTACATAAACATTAAAAAAAAAACATTATTTTAAATTATGTCCAAAATTGTAGCCACACCAAATCAGATACTGACATTTGCTTCCCATGTATATTAACAATAACAAATTTCTGAATTTATTACATATTTCATGTAAAAAGAGACCAAGACCATTTTTATGACTTAATTCAAACATTTAATTAAAAAATATTTTTAAAGTAAATAAATTAGAATTATGACTCCAAATGATTTTAATTCAATGAGGCTAATTTAATTTACTTTATTTCATTTTAAAATATATAAAAGTCTGTGATAAAGAAATGAAAAAATAACATGAATTATTATTTACATAGCAGACTTTATTTAATAGGATCAACTTAAAAAGATCTTAACATTTTCCCTGTCAGGCATGGAGTAGTTGGTGTGCACCTGTAGACCAGATTTTTTTGACAATTTTATTTAAAAAAAAATTTAAGCGTTATAATAAGTAAAATGTTGACGACTCACAATTTGTTGATGTTATGTTTTGTTTAATGCCTTTCTTTAAAAAAATCAATGGATTTTTTTATTGTCTAGAAATATTAAATTCAGAGTTGTTACTACACTAAGTAATGTAAACAATATAACGTAATGCACTAATTTCATTTTATTCATATATAATCAAAAGATTACCACTAACGTAAGAGGAATACATGCTTATGTTGTATCAACAAAGATTTTAAATATAAAAAGCCAATAAAATGTTAAAATCTGTATGGAACTTCTCCAGCACTACGATACAGGAGAGCCTTTTCTTTCATGCAGTCACAGGTGACAAAACTTGAGTCCACCATTACGAACCTGAGATGAAGAGGCATGACCGTGCAATAACGCACTGCACAGAATTCCAGTGCGTTATTGCACGGTCATGCACCTTATTAGTTTACGTACAAAGAGGCAATCACAAAATTGGGATGGACCATTCTTCCTAATTCCCCTCATAGTCAGGATTACACCCTCCGGCTGACACTCTTCAACCCATTGAAGTTACATTTCATGGGTACCATTTTTCATACCATGGCTCACTTAAAAAAAATGTTTGAGCCTTCGTGAGTTGAAGCAAGAAATTTTAGGGGACTAGAATACACAATTTGACTAAAAAATGTCAAGAAAATGATAGTGACTGTGTAAAACAATATGGGGGTGAATAATGACTGAAAATTACTTCATATAAAAGCCATAGTTCTAACATGAAATTTTTTGAGAAAAAAATTTGGATGCATTAGATTTTCACCACCCCTTGTGATTTTTTTAGCTGTTATCTAGTTAGAAGATAATTTCAATTAAAATTTAACCCACCAGATTGCACCTAGTCTATATTCATTTTGAAGAAATAACGCAAAATATTAGCTCAACAGTGAAAAAATATTGCTTCAAAATACGAGTACACTGTGTTATTTTTGTAATAAAACTAAAACATATTTTATACTGAATTATGTACATATTCCAGTAAATACAAAGTCTGCTATATATTTATTGGGTGTACAAATAAGTCACCGCCGTTTGACAAAAGTTGGTGCCACCAGTAAGTTATGGTTAAAATTGTCAGATGTAAAATGTCATTATCGTAAGGTTGGACATCTGTCAACAACATGACCTTGAAATATTAGTGAATTTTTATCAGTATAACATATTTTTTTGTGTTCGAAAATGTCAAGTTTTGAGACGAATAAGCGTCATTTGCGGGAACTTTTGATTTACTTCTTCAATTTGAAGAAATCTGCAGCTGAGGCGCATCGATTGCTTGTAGAAGCATATGGTGAGGCTGCCTTAAGTGAGAGAAGTTGTCGTGAGTGGTTTCAAAAGTTTAAGAACGGTGAATTTGACATCGAAGACAAAGAACGTAGCGGAAGGCCGAAAGTGTACGAAGACGCGGAATTGGAAGTATTATTGGATCAAGATTCGTGCCAAACGCAAGAAGAACTTGCACTTAAATTAGGAGTGACTCAACAAGCAATTTCACATGGGTTGAAATCATTGGCAATGATTCAAAAACAAAGAAATTGGGATTCATATGAACTGACACGGAGAAACTTTGAATGCCAATTTTCCACATGTGAAATGCTGCTTGCCAGGCATAAACGAAAGGGTTTTCTGCACCATATAGTCACTGGTGATGAAAAATGCATCCATTATGATAATCCAAAAAGGAAGAAATCATGGGGATCCCCTGGTCATGCTTCAACATCTACGGCTAAGCCAAATATTCATGGAAAAAAACTCTTGTTGTGTATTTGGTGGGATCAGCTTGGTGTCGTGTATTATGAGTTGCTCAAACCGAATGAAACCATTGCTGGGGCTGTCTACCGAACATAATTGATGAGATTGAGTCGAGCACTCGAGGAAAAGCGCGCCCACTACTACGCCAGACACGACAAAATTATTCTCCTGCATGATAATGCTAGTCCACATGTTGCGGCACCGGTCAAAACCTATTTGGAAACACTCAATTGAGAAGTTTTACCCCACCCGCTGTATTCACCAGACATTGCTCCTTCTGATTACCACTTGTTTTGATCGATGACGCATGGCCTGTCTGAGCAGCACTTCACATCATATGAAGATACCAAAAATTGAGTCGAGATGATGATGACTGACGCGGTATTCGTATGCTGACAGAAAGATGGGGAAAAGTAGTGGCAAGCGATGGGTACTACTTCGAATAAAACATGAGGTTCCGTTCTTTCACAATAAATGCCCATTTTTTTATAAAAAACGGCGGAAACTTATTTGTACACCTAATACTTAGATGATTATTTCAAATAAATCAACCTCTTAATTTACTTTCTTGATCATAAATTTTATTTACAATTTTAGTTCAAAAGTATTATAGAAACAAATGTTTGGTCTTCTTACTTTTTAAGTGTTTGTACAAGAGATCAAAAATATCGTATAAACCAATGGACATTTATTCCTTCTTCACTATATAATTATTTGTCAAATTCAAAGGCTTTTACTATTTAAGTATTTTTGTGCCAGTTGATCACATAGTAAGTTGGTGGTAATATAAACAAATAAAATCATGTGTAGCACTTTGTGAATACATATCAAAAGATGAAATTAAATGAGAAAATATGTTCATATATCATAAAATGTTATTCGCAATAGTGATTTTTTTAGTTCATGCAAAATACTTGCCAAATATTCATAATTTTTTATTTAACTGAAATTTAAATATATCTTTGATCGAAGTTATTATACTATAGATTGATTTAACATATTAAATTGATTTGAAATTGAACAATTTCAATGGTCATAAATACACAAACATACCATCACTCCATTTCCCTGTTGGGGTAAGCAGAGAGGAGAGAGCACCAAACTTATCTAATCACCTATCGTGACACACATCTTTCACCTCTTCTACATCCATACACATTCTCATATAGCTCTTACGATTTGACTTTTTAAATTCCTTCTTTCAAAGTAAACTTGATCCAACCATACTTTCTTTGGTCTTCCTCTACCATGTTTTCACTTAAATTTGGACAATATATTTGTTTTATTGGTCTTTCTTCATTCATTCGTTCCACATGCCCAAACCATCTCAGTGATCTTCTTCATTTTACTCAACACATAAGTCTTCAGTATACATTTATTTCTAATCACTTCATTCTGTATTCTGTCATACATTCCCCCCCCCCCCATATATGCTTGTAAGAGGACACATTTCTACAGAATTTATGTGGCTCTTTCAGTCTTGTTCCATATCCACATTTCCCATACATCAAAGTTGGTACTAAAATACTTGGACCATCATCATGGCAGATTTTGATACTATCCACTTCGAGTATGAATATTTTAATGTCTCATCGACTTAGTTTCCTATCGGTACATGCCATTCGATATTTATCCATCATTTGAGAAATCTACCTTAATAGCAGAATTTCTCAACTTGCTCTTACCTTTCATTACTCATCCATAGATCGCATTTACTATTCCTTTCACACTTTTCTAATACCATTACTTTGGATTTTGCCACATTTATTCTCAGATCTTTCTCTTTACATCTCTCATACAATTTATTTATCAGACTCTGCAATTCATCCTCTTTTCCATTAACACTGTCATCAGAATACAACAATCCGCACACATTCCCATTTGACATTTGAATGTCACCCAGCGATCTCTGTAGTTCCTTCACACATAAACGTAAAATATCAAATAACTAAGGTGACATAATGCATCCTTGCTTTACCCCTTTTGAAATATTAAACCACTCAGTCAAGGCACCGTTCACTCTAATACATGCTCTACGTTCACCGTATAATGACACAATACCACGTATTTATTAACATTCCATACTTTGGTCATAAATAACTGGGAAAATTTATGACATTTTTATATATCTTTTATCAATGTTATATATGTGTGTAGCTCTAAAATATTTTTACAACAAATCAAAATACATGAATTCAATAGTGTATATATTGAGTCTAATTAAAAAATTATAATTACTGAAAATAATTACGAATGAGACAATAAAGCATCTTAAAAAAATGTCTGGATTTCTTTAATTTTGAGGACCATTCTATATGAACACTGACACGCTTAATACACACATGCAACTAGATGTGTGTTACAAAGCTAATGTAATTCATCACTTTGAAATACACATTTTTTTGGTTTGATATCATATTTATACATATACAGTGGAGGCGATTAAATTAAAAGAAAGTAGAGATTTCAAAATTTCTATAACTTATATATATAGATTAAAAAACAAAAAATTGATTTATAAACCTGTAAATAGATTTTAGCATCACCTCAGCCTCACAGCTTTTAAAAACTATCGCTGTTTCAAACTAAAGAGTTATTTCATACTAAAAACTGTTCCAAATGCGTTTTGACTTATATTTCAAGTGGTTTCAAAGACAAAATTAAATTTAATCATAGTAAGGCGTCTCTCAAAAACTCCCTTTTCCACTTACTTATTTTTTAAATTAAAATATACTGTGACTTATGTTGAATTTTCTAAATGAAAATTATTAAAACTAATTTTTTTCTACAGTAATTTTTAATATCTTGTAAATTTTAGACTTTGAATACAGATTTTTTTCGAGAGACACCTTTATATATACAAACATAACAAAATTAAAATTTATGCTCTTGATTATGTATATTTTCTTTTAATTTTTCTCTTGACAAAAAAAAAGCTTTTTAAATCTATCAATTGGAAGATTGTTTTTTAAATTTCATATGTATATTTCAATCAAAGGTTATGTTTTACTTTTGGTAATGTATTCCTTGAAGTAAAATAATGTATCCAACACATGTTAGTTTCTAAGGTGAAGCATAACATGGTGTCCCTTAAAATTGGTAGTTAGTATTCACTTCACAAGATGGAGCATATTGACTAATACAACATTTCTACATACAAGAGAGGTAATAAGATCAAATCAATATCAAGAATAGTAGGATGATTCTATAGTTGCAATGAGATTGATAAATACTCAAACATTGAGCTTTTTAATAAGTCGCTGCCTCTGGTTAAAAGGAGTTTATGAACCCAGAATAGAAAAATATGTCTCTGATAATCTATTTAAAATAAATATTTTTTTATGGTTTCTAAATTCAGATATTATACATTACAGAATTCCAAGTAATGCATGTAAAATGGATTATAAAAATTAGACAGAGTAAAAAATTACTAAGGATAGTTTGAAACAACATCTACACAATTGTATACACTACAAGTTTAAAGATCAAGTTATAAAATCACATAATAACAACAGAGTGGCTTCCACAAGTCAGAAATCCTTACAAATAAAAATATTCGAGATATATAAAATGGAACTTTGTAACAAGAATTAAATCAGTTTATGCACATTTTAATGCTAAACATAATATTTTGTTTGGGAATGATAACATTCTGTAAAAATAATGGAATGCAAATATTATTAAATTTTGCTCAATTTCCAACATTTTTTGTATAATTAGAAAGTACTATATAAAACAGGTGAAATAGTTGTTCCGAAAATGGGTTAGTTTAATGTGTATACAGAGTAAAGCTGATATGTCAGAAGTGAAATTTTAGCTTAACCATACAAAAACATTTTTTTTTATTAGTGTTTGTTTCCTGGGTGTCCACTTTGACAGCCAACTGTCATTTGATGTGTATGTTAAATGCCTAGGATGGTTTGCTATCGATCACTCACACAATTCAAATTAATAAGAATGTGTGTTTCAAACACTGAAGCAAAGACTTGGGTGAATTCATTAATTGTTTAGCGACTTCATTAGTGTGTTGCAGTGAATGTGAGTTTACCATAGACACAGTTGGATAGGTTCCAAATACTCACGAGTCCAGTGACAATTGATATTTGATGTTGGTAAATAAGTTGTATAGCACCACTATTGAAGAGGTTTCACTGGTTGAAGAAAACATATGTAAGAATTGAAACAAAGTTAAAAGTTTTTTCAAAAATAGGTGAAAATAACGATGGTGCGATATTGGTGTATCAACTTTAGTTTCATGAAAATATGCTCACCAGAGAGAAAAGTAGACAGTTGATGAATACAGTAAAAGTCAATTTATTAAAACAATGATGATTTGTAAATTGTATCTTTCGCCATTTTCTAGGTTCCGAAAATGTCTTTTCATAATAAATTCTACTGTGAATTCGTAAAACCTGAGAATTCTGAGATCAAATTCTAAACATCAATCAGTTCATTATTGACATCTCCGAGAATTACATTGTTCACCATCAGTAAAAAGTTGTTTATAAATCTCAACATAGGTTGCGCATCATATTGTCATCATTATGAAGTTGGATGCCTGTCGGGCGATTGCGACATTCCTAGGGCAAGGCAACACCCACAACGATCATCAACTGTATCTGTGAGGGTAAAATAATTCTTGGTTCTGAAGAGTTGATCTACACAATATAGGAGATGGTGGATATCAAAGAGTTTTTTGATCCTTGGATACGGTTAGTGGCCTTTAATGAGTTTGTCACATTTGACGATGGGCTCATTACGTCTGATCTCAATCCCAATGTAACCCATGAAACAATAGCCGATGATGGTGATGAAGAGGAGGAAGATATTTTGAAGTGATGGAAGATGTACCATCCAGAAAAGAGGCTTTGCATTATTTAGGAGAGGTGCAAAAATACTTGTGTAGTAAATCCAACGCACTGTTGAATGTTTGTCAAAACTTTTGATTTTGAGGTAGATCACATTGTAGTCAAGTGCACACCCAAATAAAAACACTCTTAAAATAAGTGACAACTATAATAATTTCACAACTGTGAACGTTAATTTGTCAAAAACGTTGAAATGTGGATTATAATATCAATCAATCACGTAATCAAGTGCGCAACCAAATACAAACTAGGGCCATCATATTTATGTTTACGTGTGCAAACATAAAAAAGTTAATCTGTGTAAAATGACCATGTCGAAATTCAAATAAATGACAATTATACTGTTTTTTTAAGTCGTACGTATTGGCTCCCCACGAAAAGCACGAGGGTGAATCAAATACAAACGAGACTTTTGTTTTAATTTTTTTATTTGCAGAAAGAAAAAGAATAAGTACACATCATTTTTCTACATAATCTCCAGCTTTATAAATGCATTTTTCCCAGCGGATCGGTAGTTTTTTTATTCCGTCATCGTAAAAAGAAGTGGGTTGTGTCAGCAGCCAATTGCGCACAAACCTCTCTACTCCATTGTCGTCGTTGAATCGTTGACCTCCCAGAGCTTCTTTCAGTGGCCCAAAGAGATGAAAGTCGCAGGGCGATAGATCAGGGCTATAGGGAGGGTGTTTTAGTCGAGTCCAACTCATTTCCTCCAATTGTTCGCATGTTACAGCTGCAGTATGGGGCCTCGCGTTGTCATGGAGAATCACTTCTTGTATCAGATGGTTACGTCTTTTGCATCGATAAGCAAGTTTAACTTCACTCAAAAGCTCAAAGTAGTACGCCACATTGATGGTGCGACGATCGTGCAAGAACTGATGTGCAAAATGCCGCCCCGGTCCCAAAAAGTGGTTGCAAGCACCTTACCAGCTGACAGCCGAGTCTTGGTTTTCACAGGGGTTGCCTCATCCTTCATTCTCCACTACATGCTGGCTTGCTTCGATTCGGGCGTGTAGTGGTGTACCCAAGTTTCATCGCAAGTAACATTGCGACTCAAAAATGCGTTCCCTTCTTGTGTAAACTGTAAGAGCCGCTCACAGACGTGCAAACGTGCCAACTTTTGTTCTGCAGTCAAAAAGCGTGGGACCCATCGAGCAGGACCTTTGTGATTATGGATTGAGTGCTTCCATAACTTATTCCTATCTCAGAACAAATTTCGTAAACCGTCAAATGTCGGTCGCCTTCCAGAAGATCACGAATGGCATTAATGTTCTGTTCGGTAATGCTCGTCTGTGGCTGTCGTTTTCGAACCCTTCACGGCCTTTCATGAACTCCTTATGCCAGGCAAACACACGGGGCTTTGACAGTGTTTGAACCCCGAACTGTGCCGTCAGTTTCTGCAGAATTTCGGCTAGTTTTACGTCCTCACGAGCAAGAAACTTGATAATTATGCGTTGCGCAATCTACAGGTGCACCTCTTTCTCAGACATCGTGTGCCATACTAATGACGGAATCTGCCGAGGCCGGCCGACCACTCTCCCTACTCCTGATATTCCCACCCAACACTCCTCGAGGCGGCCGCGCGCTCCGTTTAAAATTACACACTCTAAAACAAAAGTCTCGTTAATATTCAATGCACCCTCGTAGTATGTATTTTTAAAAAAATATTTTACCATAAACATATTATTATATCTTAATATTGTGGAAATATGTCAACAAAACTTTACTTGACTTACATTATTTTTCCAGTAAGAAAAAATGGCTGCGATGTTCCTAGCTGTTGTGAAGAGTCTGCGTAAATTCAAATGTGATTGTGTAATTCAATATTTTTTTGTGTAATTTGGTACTCTGAATTCCGAATTAATGGACTTTTACTATATTGCACTACATTAAATTCAAATGGAAAGCATATACTCAGTAAAAAGATGAGTCATATGGATGAAAAGTGAAGTACCTCAATCATTTATCTTATTTATACTTAGATATATTCAAGTTACATAGTTGGAAAAATTACAATAATATTTATGTAGTTTATTCCTTGGTGAGAGAACTGAGGAAAGTGACAAAGATGAATCAGTTCGTGATGACAAACTGTCATGGAAAGATGACAAGTATTTCAGATCTATTCAATATTTAAATGTGTGAAAAAGTAAGATTAACTTTTTACAAGAAACCTAATCAATAAGGGTGTGATTTTTAAGGATGCAAACAATGCAGTCGAATGTAACTTAAATTTAGAAGTATGTATTTCTAAAACAAAATTCAATTATATGTAAGGATCCGACTTATGCCAAATACAATTTAAGCATTACATTTTGCAATCTTATCTGATGATTGTGCATTTCCTGTATTTAGAATTGATATATTTTTAGCATTTATTTTTTCCACATTTTCAATAGCTTCTTCAGCATCAGAACTTGTTTCTATGTCAATCGCACAGTGAATTGGGATTTTATCTAAATTATCATTATTATAGGTTTTTGTAAATTTATCAGAATCATTTGTGATGTCTACTGACTGAATATTTGTGGTAACATCTTCAACAGAATTGTTTTCATTTGGAAGAGCCTCTAGTATTTGAAAGTCAGGATCAGTTGATGGTGGATTTTCTCCTTGAGGACTTGGAGTTGTAAGAGCACTCCACCATACAGAAAGAGCACCCTTGGCTTGGGAGAAAGCTCCACCGACTACTCGTGAAGTTGAGGCTACTGCACGGCCTGTACTCACAACTGCTTGGGTAACTTTTCTTCCACCTTCAGTGCTTGACATTGTACTACAAGAAAAAATAAAGTTATACAGAAAAATTAAAGAATAATAAATAAAAAAGAAAATTACTCTATACCATTTACTTACTGAGCAAGCCTTAATTTCATATCAGTTACTGAAAGCTGACCAGTGAAAGGATGACCAGCGGGCATGTTAGTAAATAGATCATCAATGCCTCTCTCTCCACTTTCTGTCCAATCCTTATAAGCTTCTGTCGATTTGAAGGCACTTACAAATGAAGCATTGAAATTATCAATTTCTCTGCTACCCTCTGAAATAAATGGCAATATTAAGTGAGCTGATTTAAGGTAGGAAATAATTAATTATAAACACATTAATTAAAAAATAAATACCTGGCAACAAAGAAGTTCTCATAAGACAAAGCAAATATCCAGCAAATTGATCTCTTATCCAAGCGTCTCCTTGTAATGAACCATGTCTCACTAAATGATCAGCAAATCTCAAATCTTCAGTACTTAGCTGTAATTGTCTTCTAAGAGAAAAATCTGCAGTTTCTATTTTAAAATCTCCAGTTTCAATAAGAACATCAAAGAGTTGTCTCTTTTGCTTAAATAAAACGTTAGATGCACCAATCAAAAATCCTTTTACTGCCGGATCTGATAATAAATCCATATACTGTAGTGAGAGATAAGGCAAACAAAGATATCCTTCTGAAAAGAGTTTGAATGGTAAACCAAACTCCGAAAACTCGGCATCACCGGCAAGATGAGCTAGTCCATTGACACTCATCTCCCTTACCATAGATGGTGAAGAGTGTGATTCTGACAAGGTTTTCGCTGTTTTATATTTCTCACCAACACTGTGACATTTTTCTCTTTCTCCAACTTTCATGATGTTATCATCCGTAAATCTATCATCTATTTTATCACGATCGAACGCTAAACTATTGCAATCTCTCTCATCATTGGCATCATCTTTTCCTAAAAATATCTGTTCGATTTCAAGGAAACTTTCATTTTGTTGTTCACTTTCATCTGAACCATTGTTAGTAATTACTTGATTATTATCGGAAGTTTCAGTATTTGTAATTGGTGAAGGGATTGGAGACATGGGTCGTGATAATCTGTAAATTAAAATTGCACCAATAAATAATCATCAATATTTATATATTCATTGACAAATAACTATTGAAATTAAAAACAAATCTTACACAATATTTGCTGACTGGTATAACCCTTTTTGTATACAGTCAGGATGTAAAGACAGAAGACTAAGAAGAGAAGCACTAACTGGACCAGCAGGAGAGCCATGCAAAACAACTTTTCTTTGCAACAACAAAAGTTTGAAAAGCAAAACCGCTTTATGTCTCCAAACCTCCACAAGGTTTGTCACTGATAAACCTGTAAATTAAAATAAAAAAAGTTTGGCAAAAATATATCAGTCAGTATACTAGGCATAGAAAATACAAATTTTCTTTATCAACTTCTTATCAAGGTGCCATCAGATGTTGACCATCATCATAGCAAGCTTTATCTTGTTTACCAACTCAGTAGAACTGTACACAAACCGCTCCCGCAAGTTCTTAATAAACCAGATGATGCAGCGTCTTTCTCTATCTTGTTAACAATTGTTCCCTAGATGATAAATTGCCTTATAATGTATCTTGTACCTTTTATTATGCGACC
The DNA here is from genome assembly GCA_949825065.1 of Odontocerum albicorne. NCBI lineage: Eukaryota > Metazoa > Arthropoda > Insecta > Trichoptera > Odontoceridae > Odontocerum > Odontocerum albicorne. The sequence continues at coordinate 24,483,394 of OX463840.1, forward strand.
AAAATACTGCAACTCGCGAATCTTCACAGTTTAAAGCGATTCTCTGTCCTAATTCATATTTACAAGTACTTCGTATATATTTAGATCTCAAAAGCCTAGATCTTGTATATTTCCTGGTTCAGTGTACATATGTGTATGCAATCTTAATTCCAGGTTCAGGTCTCGGTTTATAAAAAAAGACCAAAATTTAATGAAAGTGCTCGCTATCTCTATCCTCGTCATTATTACATGAGGGAGATATAATTTTTCACTAATACACATATCCAAATATTTATGTTTATTGAAAAGTTATAGAGGTGCCCTATTAATTAATAAATTTAAACATGGTATAGAGTTTCTTGCTACTATTAATAATTAAGTTTTTTGGATATTCATTTTAAGTAGTAGATTACTAATATCATTTACTTTTTCTATGATTGTTTGTCAATCGTCTATATTTTCAGTAAGAATTACCAAATCGGCTAAGTTTACAAATTTGTATTAAGTATAGAAATTAATCACCTATATGAAGTCAACTAAAAACATTTCATTTTTTAAAGAAAACAGTTCAAGATGATGTAAATAGAGATACAATAAATAATTTGACTGGACCCAAAGTACCTAAATACACGAAAATCACAATAGATGCTGATCACGGTAACAAATATCAGTTATCTTCACGACACGATTATTTCAATTAATCCAGTTTCTTTTTAACTCCATATTCTTTCAATATATCTCATTACATACCCATTTCATTTGATCATACACTTTTCAAGGACCACTTGAATGTGTACATACAGTTTAAATAAAAGCTATATATTTACATGCAGAGATAATAAAGTACCTTCAAGAACTTGATCCGATAATGATGAACATCCATTGAGATGTTTATATGTATCTTCTAGAAGTTGGGTACTACAGAAATCTCCACGACGAAACCATGCTTTTGCTACAAGTTCTAACTTGACAGCAAGTCGGCCAAATAGTGGTTCACGTGATATAACACAAACACTTTTTTGTACGGAACTTCTAGTCATATCTGATGTTCGCAAAGCAACTTGCTGAAAAATAAAACTATTAACTTGATACGTGTAATTAAGATTGTTATTAAAAATGATGAAATATATTTGGGTAGTCGTAAGGGTTGAATTCTCAAAAATTGATCATTCATACAAACATACCATCACGCCCTTTCCTTGTAGACACACAGGACAGAGCGTCATACTTTCCGATCCCGACCCTCATCCTTCACTTTTTCCACATTTATACACCTTCTCATATAACTTCTACCATTTTTCGAACTTTATATTACATTATTTCAAAATATCATTCACTTGATTCAACCATACTCTACCACCCCTTTCACTCGCATTTGCACTGTATATTTTTTATATTTATTTTAATTTATTACACATGACAAGAAATATACATCATTTGCGAAAAAACAACAGGTAATTTAATTGGGACATACAATTTTAATGGATCTGGGTTTGTTGCCTTTCATTTGTCGTGTCCCCAGTAAACTAGGCTTTTGCCTGTATCTCACTGAGGATAAAATTTATTTTGTTAGTATTTCTTAATTCATTCTATATGTACAAACCATCTCAGAGTATTCATCTTCATCTTACTTAAAACATCAGCCTTAAGTTCACATTCATCTCTAATCTCTTCATTCTGTCACACATTGTCCCGCCATGTATTTTTCTCAGTGTTAGCAACAATTTGATAATTTCACAAACAATTTTAATCTGACTTTAATAACTTAACTAGTTTCTAAATAATATAGCATATACAAAATACTCAAATTTTAATATAGAATATATTGGAATGCAATAGAAAAAAATAATATAATGAAAATTATTCTGAAATTATATTAAAAATAAATATGATGCTTTTATAATTAGACTACTACATACCTTCCATGATGCATTTGCAAAAAAAAGTTTAATCAACAGTATTTAGAAGCCATATCAATTTTCATATGACTCATATTTAAATATACTCATCAGAATTCATAAAATTAGTTTTAAAATTGTTTTGCTTATATTTGTTACGATAAATTATATTGGTAATAACATTAAAACGACTATAGTTTAAGCTAATTTCATGAATTATTTAAAGAATATAAGCATTTAGTTCAAATATACAAGGTCATCCTAAGAGTGGCACATAAAAATAAAAACAAATCGTTATTCCATAACAAATGCCACTCTAAGAATTAATGTATGATCGCTACTAAGCGCCAGTTCAACAATTCAGAAATAGTCTGAAGACAAAAAGGGAATCAGACAATATGCCTCGATACTAATTTTACGTGAGTGAGATTCCAATACATAGCTTTGATAGCAGTTTCGTAATAAAATAATAACTTGAGTGATTTGTTTTTTTAAATTTAAATAAGATAGTTCAAGTCAAGTAAAATGATATATGAAAGTAGGATAAAAACTATGTAAGTAATGAATAACAAGTCAATCATTGAGATCAGCTATGCTACTTCTGATATTTGGGCAGATTTAAAAATTATTATGACTGCCAATTATGCTCAAGGCTAGTTTGGAAAACCCTGAGGTAGGTTTTAAATTTCAAAATCTAATTTCATATGATTGACAAACTTTTTATGTTGATCTATCGATTGCTTTAAAAAAATATTCAAAATCTTATAAAATTTATTGATCATTATTTTTTTAAATTATGTATGTTCTTTGATATTTTTGTGTATTTCTCATTCATACAGTAATTATCAAATGCTTGTTTTTAACTTAATATTCACAGTTTACTGCATTTATGCTAATTTTATTTTTTTAACTAAAAAAATTTAAAACACTTCTCGCTAAAAAAAAATTCTCTTCATTCTCTTTTTAATACTGAGACATTTTTTCAAGTGGAAAAAAAAACGCGGTAAGGGCCCTTTGAAACATTTTACTTGAAAATATATATTTAACCCAGCCAGTTACCAGTCATATGTGACTCATCATCAGGGGTACTCTGAACTGGCTAAATTTGAAACGAGGACAATATCACAAATAAACTTTAGAAGCTGACTTTGACAACCTTAAGAGAAGGGAGGGAGAAAAAACTGCTTTTCTGAGTAAAATTGAAGTACACTAAAGGGATTAAAAAATATTGTGTTATATATATTTTCAAGTGGATTAAACGGTGTTTAAATTTTTAATTACATTTGAATAAACATGAATTTCTAGTGTTAATGCTTAAATTAGAAATATTATTACATTTATAAGTTCAAATGGGATATGAATGGTATGGGTGAAATTACTGTGAAGGGGTAAGAATGGCTGTCGATGAAATGAAGTAAGGAATGGGATGCAGAATGTGATGGAAAAACTCTGAAAAAAACCGCATTAAGGGAATGAAATGGTTGAATGGATGCAAGCATATTTTAGTAAATGTTAGAAATGAAAATTTATGGATACACACCATATGGTTGAAAGGCTACTATTATATTTTTTTATATCAAAGATGTACAACTATGGAAACATCAGTTTGAGTGTGCAAGGAAAGTTCAATTCAAGAATATAGATTGAGAGAGTGAGGTAGAAGATTGAAATTAAAGTATGGGATGTGCAAGGTGCTTTAATCCTGGTAGGTAGTGCCTAGACAATATCTGAGAAATGTGTGTGCAAAGCATTTTATGCATTTGTTAATTTAGAGAAACCATATGAACATATGGAGATTGTGGAAAGCGTAAAAAAATTATAGCATCAGTAATAAATGAATAGGTGAAATCACCTCACTGTAAGATAGAAGAGCTTGTATAAGAGTAAATGGAGAACTCGTTGAAAGGTTTAATATTCCAAAAGTATAAAGCAAAGATGTGTTATCATCATTGTAGTTTGATTTGTATCTAACGAGCGGATTTACAAAATAATGGAACATACATAAGAACGAGTGACTTCATAGTATCATGTGGACATTTGTGTACAAATAACAATATTGTTTTTGATAACAGGATGATTAAATCAATATGATAAGCTCATTTTACAAAAGATGCGAAAGATTAATATTTGTATTCAAGGGGATTTTTAACTTTACATGATTTGATCGATAATATATTGTAACACAGGCATGATTTTTGACCACTGGTTTGAGTAACTTTTGTTCACTAAATGGTTTTGGTCGCTTAATGATTTTAGTGATTGTTGCACACTAAATGGCACCAGAAAAATGTAAATGTAAATCATTTTCTCACCTACATACCATCTATATAAATAATGATAATGACATGAAAAAAAGTGTAAAAATATAAAAACCTCGACTGGTATTTGGCGGAAACATGATACGGCAAATACTGTGTGTGCTGGCTCTGTAAGTCCTGGAAGGTGAAAGAAGACTGTATCACTGTGGTAGTTGTGAGAGCCATCAGGCAATGCTAGAGCAGGAAGGTGGCGCCAAGCAGATGGTAACTCATGAGGGTTTTCTGGAGTCAATTCTGGATATGAATACTCCACCTGTGAAAATATTAAGCTAATTTAAATTTTGAAAATACATCTAAATAAGACATTGATGGACATCAGTTGGCAACTCGTTTCTAACATTTTTCTCAAAACTTGTTAAATACACCAAAATTGTTTGCTATACGAAGCTACAAATTTTGATACATGATTAAAAAATGTGAGATACTCAGTATTAACTAATGACCATAAATTTATTGTATCAAAAAAATCATAGAAGGAATTATTTAAATTTAATTGCATAGCTTGTGAAGAGTTCATTCTTGTGCTGATATTAAATTATTGTTTACAATTAAAAATGGGGCACCCACAAGTCAAATATCTTATTTAAAAAAAAAAAACAATTCAATTAACATAAAAAATATCAAGATATAGCTCGAGGATTCGATGAATTTTTTTAAACATTACGCCAGCGAAATTCTTAATTTATTATTTTCGATCTGTTGCCAAATCTTAATCAAAATTTTACTATTCATTCTGAAAAAAATCTATTTAAATTATGGATACTGACATCAGGAAATAAATTAAACGAAGATAAGGCACATTGAAAGTTAAAATAATTGGAGATAAAAAGTAATGATATTTATCTGTTTTGTGATTCGTAATTATAAATATAAAATAGCGACATGACTTAATACGTATACTATTGATTATTTTGACCAAATCATACCTGGCATCCTTTCTTGTGATGAAATCCCACAACTAAAATATTAAGAATGGGTTGAGATATAGTACTCATTTTTAAGCTTATGAAACTTTCCTGAAATGGTCATTTATAGATTTGACTAAATAATCTTCGCATTTTAATAAATAAATATTCAAATATATCTCAGATGTTAGTCGCAGATTCTCAAAAAGATCGAATTATTTTGACAGCTGACGACAGACTCAGGACACCAACATAACAAAGCTTAAACAACACTATTGATTTCTGATACTTTTAGGTATGAAAATATTTATGGTCTATGAATTTATGTTAAAATTAAGCTTGATACTAAAAGTTGGATTCGCAGGGAGTTGTTAATAATTTATATTGTTATTATACATATTAAACTAAAAAGGGAGTTCGATTTTCCATATATTAAGGCAATACAATATGAACAGTTGTGAATTACATTTTAAATTATTTATAATGTAATGAAAACACGGATCAACATAAACAAAATATTAAAAGATCATGTTCCAAATACTTTTATAAGAACTTCAACTTACAAGCTATGGATCACTGTAAAAAGCTTACTCTTGTAGATCAGACAATATCTAGCTGAATCCAATTTCATGCTTCGGCGTGAGCCATTGAAGTCTTTGACGTCAGCAAATTGCGGTGATGATGACGATGCTGGTTCACAATAAGCCATGATGACAAACTGCGCTCACATCTTGAGGGTAGTTAGGTCACACGATAGGTCACCACTTGGTGGAGATTGTTGGCATTAGAGACGAAAACGTCTGCTTCGGAAGAAACGGAGTGAGAGATGTCTGAGAATTCTAAAAAACATTTTGAGAAATCCATCTAGTAAGAGAAGCCTGAACACGGTAAAAATGATAACGAGAGAGCTTCTCCTTTTGAGAAATTCAGCTACTGATTGAAATTTTGTGGATATAATTTGTCTTTGAAACATTGAAAAGTGACAACACTTGTCAAACAGTCGTTCAACCCTCGCTTGAATTCAAACCAAATGAAATACTATCCACTTGAAGTGATTTATTTCAAATATATTTTAATTGTAACTTGTCCCTTTGCCCAGTTGACAAATTGATCAAATTATATGCGACCAGCGAATAAACAACTATCAGCACTACCTTAACATGAATTAGCCAAATTTTGAAATAAAATTCAGTTCAAGTCCCTAAAAGCGGTATATTAGTGCACTTATGGTTTGTTCTCTTTTGTGAAAAATGGTCGAGAGAAGGAAACAAAATAAATTCATTAGCGTTTTCTAAGCTCATATACAATTATCCTATGGAACCTGGCCGAATGGCCCTAGACATTACATTAATTAGTCTATGGTTTTTTCTCTCTGGTCGTTGGCCCGGGAAAGTTGTGCATTGTTGTTTAAAAAAAAATACTAACTATTTTTTACACTAAATTCATCTTAATTTAGATCATATAACAAATAACCGTTCATACTACCATTAATCATATACGTATTGTATTTTAACTTAGATTGTGTACATATTTGTGGTTGATTTCATCGTAGATCCAAAGGTAGGTAGTTTTTTTTTCTCTCTTTAATTTTTTTTCCTCGTGTCGTTTTTTCCTCTTTCTTTTTTTTAGTTCGTAGGTAAAATGATTCCACACAAACCTCCTGATCCCATACCACCAGATTTAAACTCTGATAGTGAGCTGTTGACTGAAGAGAAAATCCCGGTCTCATCCTTCACAGAAGTGAAAAATAAAACCAAACGAAAGAGAACGAGGAACCTAAAGCCAGGGAGCCGCCAAGAATCACCGGAAAGAAAGGTAACCCCTCTTAATGTACCATCTGAAATACCTCAAACAGTCACAACCCCTACAACATCCTCACCTATACCCCCTGCAACCCCATCTCCTCCCCAGGTAAGGGAATACGGCAAACACGACCGATGCCCTTACGTGGTACATGTACAAAAAACTTCAGAGTCACCAGGAACATCCATCAACTCAATTTCCTTTGGGATGTTTCTTAAAAAAAAAAAATCCGGGCATTTCGCCAAGAAATGGCATAAAATTAATAGGCTGAAATAGATTGGCTGTAGCTTTTGATAAATTCCCATCAGCTAATAATTTCCTTCAAAATGGAGCCCTTGCCGAGTATGGATTTAAATAATTTATTCCTTCTTTCATGGTCACCAAAATGAGCCTCGTAAGAGAAATCCCGGTTGAATGGAAGGAGGAGGAAATTATAGAAAACCTGGAAGTACCGGATGGCTATGGAAGAGTCCAGAAAGCCAGAAGACTTAACCGCAAAATAACCAACTCAGATAGTGTGACATGGGTCCCTACACAAACAGTGGTACTAACATTTGACGGACAGGTCCTACCTCAGAGGGTCTATGCTTTCTACAACTCTTTAGTGGTAGAAAAGTACTATTTCCCAACTATACAGTGCTACCAGTGCCTCCGTTTTGGACACACGAAGCAACAATGCAGATCATCTGCACGTTGCTTCAAATGTGGCCAATCTCACCTCGGTGAAACCTGCTCCGTAACGGCTCCAACATGTATTACATGCGGTGGGCGTCATACGGCAGTGGATAGATCCTGCTCGGAATTTACTAGACAAACAAACATAAAACGCTTTATGACTGACCAGAACATGTCTTACCAGGAAGCATCAAAATCCACCCCAACCTTTGTGAAATCCTTCGCCGAAGTTACGGCACACGGTGAACAAATCTCGCACCCACTTTCCCAAAATACACCCTCTGCTAACCACCATAAGTCCTAGAAACCAAATATGTTAAATGCCACCAAACCATCAGGTCCCACTTTTCGCCCTCATATCACTCCCTCGACGAAGAAGGAGATTGAGGGCCTCTTATGGCGTCCAAACACAAATCTTCTTAATGGATGTGGCCTCCCTCGAGACACTCCAATCACTGCACAATCACTAGATACAAACATTTCTTCAACATTAAATAAACTCATATCACTCATCTCTGGTTTTTTATACAATTCTCCTCATATACCGTCCAACGTTGCCAAAGAAATACTAAACGAAACACAAAATTTAACTTACCAAATCAACACATCTGAAGAAACAGATGCAATACAAGGAAGGTCCGGACCGACCTCCCTTAATTAAATATTAAAAATGGCCGAAAGAAAATCTCACCTATCATCAAGAATATTGCAATGGAATAGTCGTAGCCTTCCCTCCAACAAGGCTGAATTTCTTCTGATGCTAGGTGAGTTCTGCCCATCTTTGGCCGCCGTCTCGGAGACATGGTTATCTCCGGGGACATTATTTAATGTTCCCGGGTACTCGTAGCTACGGGACGATAGGGCGGATGGAAGGGGTGGAGCAGCCCTTTTCATCTTATCATCCATTCCATATACGCAAGTGGTTCTGGGTTCTCGGGAGCCAGCTTCAATGCAGTCGCTGCGAGAGTCCAGAATATTACGTATATATCAGTTGATATCCCGCGCCCGTCATCCATCATCATCTCACAACTTAGAAATATAATATCAACACTACCTCATCCCATCATCTTACTTGGGGATATGAACTCCCATCACACGCTATGGGGATCACCTAGAGCATGTAGATTTGGAGCCGAAATTATGAATATTCTGGACGATTTTGAACTTTGCGTACTGAACAACGGATCAACCACTCGCTTAACTTCGCCGAATCAAAGTTCAAGCGCAATAGATCTATCCATATGTTCAGCTACATTAGCCCCTACGCCATCGTGGAATGTAGTGCCTGATCCCCACGGGTGTGATCACCTCCCCATAATCATTACATTTCCATCACCTCACCCCCCATTCATTAACCCCACTTGTAATAAATTTAACACCCGTAAAGCCAATTGGAACAAATTCTTCCACTCCCTCAATACAACAATTAGAATGGCCAACACATAAAAATTTCCATACTCTGTATGATAAATTCGTGGAGTTGATGATCCAGACGGCTCACTACTCGATTCCCCTTAAAAAACCTCACTTCTTTAAGCCACAACCCCCTCCATGGTGGGATGAAGAGTGTTCAAATGCAATTAAATCCCGGAAAAAAGTATACCAATCCTATAAAAATAACATGACAGAGACAAACTTCCTCCTTTTTCGTAAAGTACAAGCCGTCACAAAACGCTTGCTTTCTAAGAAGAAGAAAGATGGATGGATACGGTTTTGTCACACCCTTTCGCCAGAAACTCCAATATAAACAGTGTGGGAGAATGTGAAGAAATTTAGGTCCATCTACTCAACCCGCTTACATAAAATACCAACAGAGTGTTGGGTTCACACCTTTTTGAATAAAATTGCTCCTTCTTCATCTCCAACCTAATATGACGTGCCATATACATACTTTCTCACCTCTCATAATCATCCTCTAGATGCGCCCTTCACAGAAAATGAACTCAACATGGTTTTGTCCAACCTAAAGGACTCCTCTCCGGGGTTGGATAACATCCCAGATTCCTTTTTAGTGAAAATCCTACCCTACACCAGGAAATATTATATATTGACAATGCCCCTATTCTTAACCACAGTTCACATAAATTCCTCAGAATGACATTCGACTCCAGGTTATCTTGGAAAAATCACGCTGAAAACATAACATCAACCTGCCAAAAACACATAAATATTCTTCGCGCAGTATCAGGAGTCTGGTGGGGGGCACACCCAACCACTTTGAGACTTCTATACACCGCCCGTATTAGAAGCCACCCTGGTTATGGGTCATTCTTATTGGACCCTACCTTCAAATATATCCTCCATAAACTAGACCTTATTCAATTTCAGGCCCTTCGAATTATAGTTGGAGCTATGAAATCTACGCCGACAAATGCCCTACAGGTTGAATGTGTGGACCCACCGCTCTGCTTCCGAAGACAGTTCTTAGGTACCCGATACTTCCTCAATATATACAAAACAACATCCCACCCCCTTCTGCGTAAATTGAAATCACTTTCAGATCTCATTCCCACAAACATATTTTGGAGAAACAAAACACTCCCCCCTTTAATACAAAGTTATCGTAAATTCTCATCGTTGAATGTGGTAGTCCAAAAAAACCCTATTCCTCCTTTATACTGCACCCCGTTTCAAGCTTTAATTATAAATCCACGCATTGTTGAATCCCTTGGTATTGATAAGTCGAATTATCACGCCAATTATGATTTCATCAACCACATTAACACCCATTGGAGTGACTGGACTGTCTTCTACACAGACGCATCCAAGATTGCCAATGAGGAACATGTAGGAATAGCAATATATTGCGAAAGCTTAAATATCAAGAAAAAAATTAAACTACTAACATTTTCAACTACATTCACTGGTGAGGCATTGGCAATCTTGGAAGCATTACAAACATCTTTAGAATTAAGTATCCCAAACACATTAATTGTATCCGATTGTCTAAGTTCCCTTCAAGCAATAGGAAAGAACCCATTTCAATCCCCAAATAGTATAACACTTAATATAAGGGAAACTATATACAACCTTGAAGAGGCGGGCCTTGATGTCGCCCTGGCTTGGGTTCCTAGTCATCGAGGCATTTCGGGTAACGAAGAAGCAGATACTCTAGCTAAAGAGGCAACATCTTCAGGAAATACAGACAAATATAAGCCACATCATCTGCACAAGACTTATTACCTTTGGCGCGCTCTTCGATAATGGAGGAGAGGAAAAATTACTGGAATGCCTCGAACCGCACTAGGGTAAAAAGATATGCATCAATTCAACCCTATATTCCAATCAAACCCTGGTTTTCCAATTATAGAAGCACTCGGAGAGATGCGACAACTATAAGCCGAATACGCTTTGGACATTGCTGTTCCCCTGTCCACCAGACTACATATAAGGAACTCTTCTTTATGTGAGTGTGGCCAGGAGGAGGGAGATCTTGAACATATCTTCTTCTCCTGTTCTCTGAATACTTTCCCTTTGACCTTTAAAAACAAACAAAAATATTACTCCCCGCAAATCTTCCCCACCTGTTGAGCCTCAATAAAATTTCCATATTGAATAGCATCACTCATTTTATTAACAAAAACAAAATTAACCTGTAATAAAATATATGATAAATATCGATAGGAAATTAAATCATTCGCTCGCTCACATACATTTAACTATCATCTTATTGTAAATATTCATTTAGTGGTAAACTATGTAGTTTAGTTGTAAAAAAGTTTAACTCCATAGTATCTCACTAGATAACAGTAGTCCTGGGCCAAGTTGCTTGATGTGCCATGTCGCCCATATGAATAGAACTACCTAGATACTATGAAGCTGACATCACTGGACACTGGCGTATACTCCTTCATATATAAGAGTTCACGGCCATTATTCAAAGAGAGAGAGAGAGAATTAGTCTATGGACAATTTAAATTTTTACTATAGACAATAAAAATAACTGATTTTTGTTCGAATGTAACCCGGGCTGACAATAAAAAGAATTGTGCATAATAATATATTATTTCAAGTTTTGTGTTATTTCGATACTTTTGTATATAACGATTTTTGACGAAAAAGCGTTTTTGGTTCAAGATGAAGCCCACGTAAGATCCTTTTTAAAGAATGATATATTTTTACGATCAACCGTTGTATGTTTAAAAGCTGTTTGTCCGAGTATTTCCATTATACATTTGAATTGTTATTTTTAATTCTTAGTCGATAATAAAATCATTTTATTTTTATTATTACATTGGTTTTTTGATCTACTGAAATGAATTTGCATCTTAACTATTTTAACGGCTTACATTGTCATCTCCCATACTCGTTATTAAACCGTTTTTGAATGTTGTATTTCGCAACAATACTATTTTCCAAACTAATAATGGGCTATTTTGTTACTAATTTAATTATTTTTATTACAAACTTTTTATGAAACCAAAACAGTCATTTGTTGAGTTGTTTTTACAATACTTGGATAGTCAACATTTCATTACTATTAGTAGAGTATTATCTCATACTGATTGTAAACAAAAAAAATGTACTCGTTTTGAATCTTCCATTATAAATATATTTTTAGATAAATTTCCAATAGCGATATTTTAATTTCATAAAATCCAACAGACTCCGTTAGAAACTTGAGATAATGAATTCTGTCAAAATATTTACATTATTTCACCCTGTTTAATATTTTAGGTTCTTTTTTTAATGCTCACATTTGTTGTTGGTTGCTCAGTTTTCATTTGACTATTTGAAATTAGGTTTTGACCCATACAGTAAAAAAAAGTGCATACTTGAGACTTAATGTACTCTTTTTAACACTGGAATGGTAACGCCACACATAAATGGTAGTCTCTCAGACTACTGTTGGGAAAAATATATGAAAACAATGTAAAAATGAAAGATAACTTTGATTAACACATGAACTGTATAGAATACAATGTTTTACATACATTTCACAAAGTTCCTCGGTGCTACATGCAAATGTGCTTGCTACATATCAGGGCACTGGAACCGGGTCATTCTTCCTTTTTTAGCAGGGCAAATTGCACAAATCTTTCTTGTTCCTGCTTCTCCTTGAACATTTTCGGCCTGAGAGGGCGAAGGGCTCACTGGACTGAACTGTGCCGAGTAAACAACTTGGAATGCCGATTGGTATTGATTGGCTAGGAAGGGGAAGGCACTAGAGGTGGGGTTGTGGTCATCCCTCTCCTACCCCTCCCAGACCGGTTTTTATGGGGAGCATCGTCTGAGAGACTACGCATTACCATTCTCGGGTTAATATATGGGGAATCACAATATTGATACTTTGAAAAAAGTAACTCAAGATCAGTAGAAAATTGGTAAAATCAAATGATCTATATCAGAAATATCTATAAAAGTGCAATTTTAATCCGTGAGAATATTGAACCAAGCTTAAAAAAATTAAAATTAAAATGCGGTATCAAATTAATATTGAAAGATAAAAATATGTAATTAAGAAAACAAAAATTAATTTCAACAAGAAATAAAATTAAGTAAAATTAGAGAAGTTTGTTTTGGAGAGATCTTGAGATATTGAAAGACCTATTGCTTAGGGAAGCAAGGTCACTGACTCATTTAAGTACTGGGTTTATTAGTAAATCAGTAGTATATTCTTTAAAAATGATTGTGCATATTGGTATGCTAGTATGATTTATGGAAGTGAAGCCTGGGCATTGATAGAGTTATAAGAGCAGAATAAATGTGTTTGAAAGTGTGCTTGCTTTGTGAAGAATATGTGGTATTACAATTTATTATGATCAAGTAAGGAATGATCAGATTAATTTATTTTTTGTTGAATTGAATTTCACATTGAGAGAATGATTTGTGCAAGACTTACAAAATGAATATATATCAGTGGTGACAAAACTTTTGATCACTACGGGCGACCTGCTTTTTAAATTATTGGCGGCGGTCTACTAACATCGTATGTGGTAAGTGATCATAAGAAAAGTATTAATTTAAAGCCAAAAATAAGTTTAAATTTAAAATAAACATAGATAATACCAATACCTATTTAATATCCAGTTATTTTAATAACATAAATTAATGATTACTTCACACAAACATAAAAATAGTTTATAAATAAAGCAATGTGTTCTTGTATTTTCTTTTTATTCATGCAAACAATGTGCTTGTAAATATGAACTATTAGAGTTTATCATATGTTGTATCAGAGGATGCGCTGGAAACATGGCATTACATATTTTCGGCAAACTTGTCATATTGTGGTTCATATGTACTTACAGCTATTCGTAAACATGCTGCCAAATGGTCATATGTTAAACGGGAGCGATGTTTTGTTTTGATTGTATTCATGGTAGAAAATGTTGTTTCGCAGAGGTAAGTAGAACCGAAAAAAGTTGTTAAATGTGCCGCATATCTCCACAAAATGGATATTATTCGTCTATGTCGCACGTGCGCTTAGCAGCTGATTCCCGGAATAACAGAGATGTGTACGATCAGAAAGGCGGGCGACTAGCTAGAAATAGCTACGCGGTCGACCAGTCGACCGCGATCGACGCTTTGGCCACCCCTGATATATATATATATGTCTGAAATGCATAAACATAGGCAAATAAGTACACTGAGAAAAGAATGAAAGACATAGTTGGAGATTTTAACTGAGAGAAAGGTCAGAAGTGTGAGAAACAGAAGATCATCTATAACAAGATATATGGATGTGGAAGAGACGGAGGCTGTGTGCGCGGAGATATGTTCTCTTTGCCCACTCTAAAAGGGAACATGGTGTTATGGTGTATATGTATCATTTTTACATCTTTCAATATTCTATGCCACCGTGGTTGTTGAGAGTGCCCGATTTAAAACTTATGTGGAATTTTTCTTCAGTCATCTGTCAAAAGTATTGAATAACATATCTGCATCTGAGATAATAATTTTTAGTAGAATATGCTGGATTATTGTGATTACATCTAAAATGAAGTTTTGCTGTTACAAAGAGGATTCAAACAAAATATTTACATGTGCACTAAAGATTCAAGTTGTTGAATGTTGAAAGAATATGAAATATTAATTTCTTAATCTTAGTTTGAATTTGGAAAGGGTTTTTATAACTTAGATTTTGAGAAAATAAAAATTCTCACAGATAAGGTACATGAAAATGGGATCTCCTATAATATATATGAATTTAAACAATTAATCAAGTTAAGTGTGGTATATAGATTGCAATGAAAGGCTGAGAAAACGTTGTTTAATCAAATTTGTTAACTGTTCTGAATAAACAAGAAATATAAAAATCTGCAACATCCTGTAAGATGATGATGTAGTAAATGTACCAATGACGGTCTTGTTCACTGCATCATTCTCATTCTGTTCATTCATCTTTGAACTTCTGCAGTGAATGTTGTGACTGGTACTATATCGGATGCCAATAATATTAATGTCTATTTTTCAACTGCTTTGTCTGGTTTATAAAATATTCATTCAAGTTGTGTATAATTGTTACAGACGACCTAAAACTCCTGGAAAACTTCAGAAAGCCAGCTCCAAAGACAGTGTTTCACGTGCTCCTGTTAGTGTTTATTGTCGTATACGAAAAGTTACATGCCAAATCGAAGGCCCAGAACCTTGTTTACGTGTGATTTCTCCCACCACAGTCAGATTGTCTCCCCCTTTGGATTCAGTAAGAGGCAATGGACATGCTGTGCAATATTCTTTTAGAGAAGTCTTCACTCAAGAAGCTATACAGAATGAGGTAATACCAATAATGTTTTTTAACTTTTAGTTCAAGGATCAAAGGGAAATATATTCAAATTACAAAACAAATATATTTTTGAATAACTGAATAAATAAATCTAATTCAATATTTTCATTTCAAATCAAAATTACTTACTTTATGTTTTATAATTTAATATCAAAATTACTTACAAACTGAAATAACCCTGATGTAAATATTTTAATGTTCAATAAATTGTATTTTCCAGGTATTTTCAAAGATTGCTTTGCCTTTAGTAGAGAACCTCATCAAAGGGAAGAATGGATTGCTTTTTGCTTATGGTGTGACTGGAAGTGGGAAGACATACACAATGACTGGTACTGTTATTTCATAAATTTCCCACTGTTACTCTTTTTTTAATATCTTACAATTAATATTTTTACTATTTTCATTTGACAATTCAAACTACACAAAATCTATTTTGTTTTATTCAAAGTATAATTTTACACACAACCAAAACTGATAAAAATTAATGAACTATAAGTTTTTGTGATCATAGAGTATTTAGTGTATTGTATTGTATTGCTTAGTTTGTGGAGTATTTTATATTAAAAAAAAAAAAAAACAATTGATATGATTTTTAGGAGAACCACACAATCCAGGTATAATGCCACGCTGTTTGGATGTAATATTTAACAGTATAGATTCTGTTCAGGCCCGTAGATTTGTGTTTCGACCTGACAGAATGAATGGATTTGAGATTCAAGAAGATGCAGATGCAGCTTTACAACGTCAGCAATACTTGTATAAAACTGCAGCACCAAAGTCAGCTAGAAAGTAAGTACGGAACAATAGACCTTGTCTTGTTTATGGAGTCATCTATATCAGTGCTTCTCAAACTAGGGGATGTGAAACTTCTGCCAAGAGCTACAAAATATTTCAGCATTTGAAAGATAAGATCTATATATATTTATGAAATATTTTTCTAATTATTTAAATTTGTTAATTAAAAAAACAATAAATGAGTCTTACCACCAACGAAATACCACTCTCAACATAAATAAAAAATGTCATACTAATTGCTAAATCACAATGATTTTTCAATAAATATTTTTCAAAATTAAATGAGGACCAAAAGTAAAATTGGATAAGAACATTCGAAATCCTTCAAATTTTATCAGCGGAAATCCTTCAAATTTTATCATATTACGTGGGTAGCTTAAGAAGAATTGAATGAAATTAGATCAGATGATTCCCTAATTGTGGAATTTAATGAAAAAGACTTTCAGAATTTTGTATAAGGGGTAGCAAGAATATCCTTTAATCTCAAATTCAGCATTGGCAATCATAATTCCTTTTGCGATAACAATATTAGTGCAAAATTTTCATTATTACTAGTAATAAAAATAAACAGATCGCACCTTTCAACAGAAACTTAAGAGTAAATCCTGCAAATTAGTATTTCAACCGTTGTACTGGATATTGAATAGTTATATAAAAATATGCAATCACACTCATTAAAATGTTTTTAAAAACTGCAGCTGTAGTAGCTAAATTTGAAGTCAATTTTTGTTATATTTAATAAAATTTTTGCTTTATAATCAAGAAAATTATGTATTATACGAGGGTTGCTACTTAAGTTTTGAGACAGACAAGTAAAAACAATTATTTATCATCGAAAATGGCTTTATTGTTTTTCAAAATACTATCCTTGAAGATCAATACACTTTTGCATACGTTTGAACTAATTTTTGAAGCACTTTTTCCACTCTGAATGAGGTAACTTCAAAACATGCGTTTTAAACGCATCAACCACTTCTTCAGGCGTCGAAAAACGTTGACCTCGCAATTAATTTTTGATGTTCGGGAATAAAAAGAAGTCATTGGGTGCCAAATCAGGGCTGTACGGCGGATGACCCATCAATTCGATGTTTTGAGTGCTCAAAAAGTCACTTGTTTGAGCTGATGTGTGAGAGCTCTCATTGTCGTGGTGGAGAATTATCCGTCTTCGGCGGTTGGTTTTCCTCATTTCTCCGAACACTTCTGGCAAACAAATGGTGGTGTACCATTCAGAATTGACCGTTTGACTTTACCACTAAAGGCACTGTTGTGACATGACCATTTATACCGAAGAAACAAGTCACCATTTGCTTCGTGCGCGAACAACTTTTGTTGGATTTGGCTCGTCTTGAAAGACCCATGCAGTCGACTGCTGTTTAGTTTCTGGCTCATATGCATAGATCCATTATTCGTCGCCTGTCACGATCTTATAAACGTCTTTTGAAGCACCGCAATCAAATTTTTTCGACATTTCTTTGGACCAATCGACACGAGCCTCTTTTTGAGCGATTGTCAAATTATGCGGTATCCAACGCGAACAAATCTTTGTGACGGCCAAATGTTCATGCAATATTGAATGTATGCGAGTGGAACTAATGCCCAAACATGCCTCAATCTCACGATAAGTCACATGACGATGACGATCTTGCAATATCAGTTCACGCATAGCATCGATGTTTTCTGGCACAACAACCGATTTTGGATGACCTTCACGAAATTCGTCCTGGAATGAACTACGACCACGATTGAATTCAGAAAACCAGCGAAACACAGTGGCCCGGGATGGTGCTTCATCACCAAAAGTTGAAACGAGTTGATCGGCACACTTTTGTTGAGTTAGACCACGTGTAAAATCATAAAAAATCATCGCACGAAAATGTTCATGATTTAATTCCATTTTTGGCCGAGATGAATTTTTTGTCACTAAACAACACAAATAGCACTTGTATGACAAAACTTTTTGAGCACGTACTAGGTTAGTCAAAAAGTTTTGAAAGCGACATCTATGGAGCAGTAGAAAACCAAAATTTCTACGCCATTTTAATATTTCATTTTTCATAAGAACGTACTCAAAATTTCAT
This sequence comes from Odontocerum albicorne, assembly GCA_949825065.1. NCBI lineage: Eukaryota > Metazoa > Arthropoda > Insecta > Trichoptera > Odontoceridae > Odontocerum > Odontocerum albicorne. The sequence goes on from OX463840.1 coordinate 24,501,571, forward strand.
TTCGATCTGTCAATTCATTCTTTGTTTACAAGCCATTTGAAGTTGACGTGTCAGTGTATTTTTTAACAATGGAAAAATCCGAATATCGTGCAGTGATTAAATTCTTTGTTTTGGAAGGTTTATCGGCTACTGAGATCCATGCAAAGATGGTGAAAGTATTAAAGGAGTCTTCTCCTTCATTTCCAACCGTTCACCGATGGGTTTTGGAGTTTAAGCGTGGCCGTACAAGCGTTGAAGACGATCCACGCTCAGGACGTCCAAAAAGTGCATCAACACCTGAAATCATAGCGAAAATACAGGATATGGTTTTGGAAGATCATCGATCAACTGTGGATGTGATAGCTGACACCATAGGCATCTCACATGGAACAACATGGCATATTTTGGCTGAAGTTTTGGGTTTCAAAAAACGGTGTGCACAATGGGTGCCGCATTTGCTAACAATGCAACAAAAACACGTTCGAATGTGACTTTCTGAGCAACATTTGGAGCAATTTCGAAAGGATAAAAAGGATTTTCTGCGTCGATTCATCACTATGGATGAGACTTGGGTCTACCACCATGATCCTGAATCAAAACAAGAGGCTAAGGAGTGGTGTGAACCAGGCACTTTGGCTCCGAAGCGAGTTCGTGTCCAGAAATCGGCCAAGAAGGTGTTAGCGTCAGTTTTTAGGGGATGCAAAAGGAATTTTATTTATAGATTATCTCCAAACTGGTAAGACAATCAACTCTGATTATTATTGTGACCTTTTGGACCAGTTGGATGAAAAAATTTGTGAAAAAAGACCCGGTTTGCAGAAGAAAAAAATCATTTTTCATCAAGACAATGCACCTGCTCACACAGCTCAAAAAACCATCGCGAAAATCAGTGAATTGGGGTACGAATTGTTGCAGCATCCACCCTATTCGCCAGATTTAGCTCCCTCTGACTTCTGGCTGTTCTCACACCTCAAAAAATTCCTTCGTGGAAAGCATTTTTCATCAAACGAAGAGGTTATAGCCGTCGTAGAGGAGTATTTTGCAGGCCTTCCAGAAAGTCACTTCCGTGATGGGACAACAAAGTTGGAAGATCGTTGGACCAAGTGTATTGATCTTATGGGAGACTATACTGAGCAATAAAAGTGATTTCCCCCCAAAAAAAATGTATTTTCATTTCCGCTTTCAAAACTTTTTGACTAACCTATTATACCATTAAAAACGTCAAACTTAACGATGCTGATGTCAGATTTGACGTATCTACACTGGTGTTGCCATAGCTCAAAACTTAAGTAGCAGCCCTCGTATATTATTTTAAATAAAAATGTACCTATAATAATAATGGAAAATAACTTACAGTTGGTTGCTAAAAACATTTTTGTGGGAAGCCTTATGTTTCTTTTTTAGATTTCGGAGGCGAAAAAAATTGAGAAGCACTGATCTATGATAGAATAAAAATAGTACATTTTCAGTTATCCACATGTTTTTAAAATTATTTTCTAGGAATAATTCAAATCCTGATTTGGCGTTGAATTCTTCAGAATCTTTAAAAGTCCAATGCATGGATGAAGATAATCTTTATGCTGTATTTGTGACTTACATAGAAATATACAATAATACAGTTTGCGATCTTTTGGAGGAAGGATCTTTAGGAAGAAGGTAAAATACATCAGTCTTTTTCTAAGTTATTTAACAGTTCAGCTTTGTTTTAAATTTCTAATTTCAGCAGGAGAGGTCAAGAATGTAGAAAATTCCTCAGTTTGGATCTTTTTCTTGATATTTTAACTGAAAGATAAATCAACTAACGACTTTTGATATAAAATGTAACATTAATGTGAATAGCAATATGAATGTTATGCATCTTACACCTAATTTGTATTTGTTAAAAAATCAGTCTGATATTAATACATTTTCAGGAGCCCATTGACCAAAATAATTCGAGAAGATGCTTCCCACAATATGTACGTTCATGGTGTGACTGAGGTTGAAGTAAAAGTATGTCTTTTTAATTTTTATATAATTGGGATTTCGCAATATGTAATAATATATCTAAATTTTAAAAACATATTTTTCATTTTTTGTAATAAATAGACAAGAGAAGAAGCATTAGAAGCATTTTATAAAGGTTTGAAAAGAAAAAGAATGGCACACACAACACTCAATGCAGAGTCCAGCAGGAGTCATTCTGTCTTCACCATCAGACTAGTGCAGGTATATAAACTCAATCACATTTCGTAAATTTGATTATTATTATAATATTGTGTTGTATTATACTTTCGTTGTATACAGTACAACCTGGTAGGCTTATTGCCATGTGGCAATCTCTTCCAACCAACCAGAAATATTTTAAAGAGGCCTTAAGTGAAAACCAGTCTGGAATCCTTTTTAAAAAAATCGGAGTTTCAGCGGGATTTGAACCCGCAACCTCCCAGTTAGGAGACAGGCATTTTACCAACTTCCGACTAAATATTATAATTATATGATATTTCAAATAAATTATTCAAATACATAGTTTCACTGAGCTAACATAATTAATAATAAGTTGTTAATATTTTAGTTCCACTTGAAGAAATTTCATTATAAATGCTTATTATGTTAGCTATTGCATTATACCTGTTATTTATATTTGTCCCATAGTTGGAAGTGTAATATGTATGTATTTTTAATAATATATTTCAAAAACATTTTAATTTTTCAATAAGCGTTTTTTCATAAAATCACTGATTTTAATATCGATTGTATATGGATTGATTTCAAAAATGTTTTATAAGAAAACAATTTGATAATACATAGTTGTCCTGCCATAATTTTGTTATAAATAAAATATTTTTAAGAAAAACATAAAATGGCTTAAATTTTTTGTATATTTATTTAAGATAAGAATAAGTACACTTCTCAATGAAAAAATATTCTAAATTATCTCATTTTGCCTTGATAAAAGCATCTAAATGTCTGCTATTTTACTATGGCAGCAGGCATGGGTGTTAATGTGAATCACTGCATCTACTTTCCAAAACTGTTGTTTAAGACTTGATAAGCACATATAAAACTACAACCCAGGCTAGGTTCAGGTCTGGGCATCTAGAAGGTTAGACCTAATAACTTAAAAAGTATGGAATGTCGACCTTAAGACAATTTTGTGTAGTTGTGTGGTTATGCTGGGAAGTTCACTTTTAACCAAAAAGGTTATATTGAAGGTTTATTATCAATCCTACCAATATCTACTTCTGGTAAAATGCAGAAAAATCACATTCTAGGAACAAAAACAAATGTGAAAGTGATGATTTATCTGCACCCTCAAATTTTATTAATTTGCCTTTTAAATGATGTAAGAGAACATTATATTTTTTATTTGTTTAAATATCTTACTCATATAAATAGGCTTTTTGAAATTGTTTGTTTCATACAGTTTACAGCTGTACAGTTGCATGTTGTATAAATCATCAGCCTGGGGATAAGGAAATTATCTATAAACCAATGAAAAGCTTCCACATTCTCAGGTCATATTTGACCATATGAAACATTGGCCTGGGGGAAATATTCAGCTCCTTATACATGATAAGTGATCTCGATGGATTTTTTTTTCTCTGCTTTGAAGACTGAAAAAAATATGGTTTAAAAGCACACACTTTTCTTCTGTATTCTAGTAGCAGAGAAAGACAAAAATGATATTTGGAAAAAGACTTTGTGGACACTGATCCACCTTAACGAATCCTCTAATTTATTCTGAAATGGCTAATCATTGTCATCAAGAAAATCATGCATTTTCTATCGATGATGCCAAATTCTTGCATATCAATAATTATGAAAATAAATTAGATTTGAGGATTTGGAAATATCGAAGTCAGTAAATTGGGACAAACACCTGGTAAACACATATGTTCCCACGGTCTCATCGTTGCTAGCTGAAGTAATTTATTTTCCTTCACCCACAATCTCCACTCCGAACTTTTAGTGTTAGATATGCATAGTCTATCGGGCAATCCCAGACAAAATTCAATATTGTTTGTGCTCTCCTGATGATGAGGGGAAACCTTATAACCGGTAGGGTTATACCATTATCTTAAGTGGAAAAAGTGTTTGATTAAACAAATTATAATGGTTTTAAACCCTAACAGTGTTACCACCTTAACTATAAATAATAATTATTTGTTCATTCCCATTTTTAGGCACCAGTTGATAGCATGGGTGAAACAGTAGTGCAGGATAAAAAGTACATGAGTATTGGACAATTGAGTTTGGTTGACTTAGCAGGAAGTGAAAGGACTAGCAGAACAAACAATACAGGTACCTATATATATGATCACTATTGTATTTTAAGTTTTGATCACTGGTATTTTGAAAAACAAAATTATTCTTCCCTAATTGATGTTAATACATACATACTCGTATCATCATGCCGTGTCTCTTGCGGGTATTAATTTACATTCAACACCATATTCATTAAATATTTTCAATAACTTGCCTCTTATTGTGCAGTCCTATGCTTTTTCTAAGACCTCAAACACACAATATTCCTTTTTATTGGGAGTACAAATTAGTTCGGTCTGTTTCCAAAAGATGGTTCTGGCTGTTATGAATGGTTCATAGTGACAGCCGATTTTGGCGGTTTCAGAGAGGTTAGAAATCTGCCAATAATATTCAGTTTATATCGCTTTGAGTTTCATGCAAAAACCTTATTATGTACAGTGTTGAAAATGTCGAATTTTGTGTTAACCAAGCAGCATTTGCGGGAGGTTTTAATTTTCTGCTTTAATTGCAAGAAAAGTGCAGCTGAAGCCCATCGAATGCTTGTCGAAGTTTATGGTGATAAATCATGTAGGGAATGGTTTCAACGTTTCAAAGATGGAGATTTCAGCGTCGAAGACAAGCCTCGCTCTGGACAGCCAAAAAAATTCGAGGACAAAGAATTAGAGGCATTACTCGAAGAAGATGAGAGTCAAATGCAAGAAGAGCTTGCAGAATCATTGGGAGTGACTCAACAAGCCGTTTCCGTACGATTGAGAGCCATGGGAATTATTCAAAAACATGAAAATTGGGTGCCTTATGAACTGAAACCGAGAGACATTGAAATGCGATTTTTCACTTACAAGCAGCTGATTCAAAGGCAACAAAGAAAAGGTTTTTTGCATCGGATTGTAACTGGAGATGAAAAGTGGATATTCTAGGACAACCCCAAGAAGAAAAAATACTACGCTAAGGCCGGTCAATCGTTGCCATCGACCTCAACATCAACACCAAAACCGAACATACATGGTTCGAAGATCATGCTCTGTATCTGGTGGGACCAAAGGGGTGTTGTTTACTATGAGGTGCTGAAACCTGGCGATTCCATTACGGGCGATCGGTATCGGCTACAATTAATTAGTTTGAGCCGTGCATTGCGAGAAAAATGGCCGGAATACGAGCAAAGACATGATAAAGTTATTCTTCTTTATGACAACACTCAGCCTCATGTCGCAATAGTCGTAAAAAATATTTGGAAACGCTCAAATGGGATGTTTTACTGCACCCGCCGTATTTCCCGGACATTGCTCCTTCTGATTATTGGTTGTTCCGAAAGATGCAGCACGATTTGGCAGGTCACCGGTTCACTTCCGGAAATTTAGCTCCAAACTTGGATCGCTTCAAAAGACGAGTCATTTTTTCGAGATGGAATTCGAAAATTGCCTGAGAGATGGGAAAAAGTTGTAGCCAGCGATGGACAATACTTTAATTGATATGTTCATTCATTTTGTTTAGAAATAAATTCATTTTTGAACACAAAAAAACGGACCCAACTAATTTGTACATCCAATATTATTTGACATATATTTTTCCACAACATATGCAATGACAAAATTTGATCCACTCATTCTCTTCACTTAAAAAGGTTCCATTGGTCATCCCACACTTTATTTTCAGTCTTTCTATCAGAATTTTTCAATACAGTTTATTAACTATACTCAGCAAATTAATGACACACTACATCTATCATTGACCTTTCGTTCCTCAACTATCATATATACATGTGAAGCTCCTTGTGATCAAATAGTATATTTGACATGCTTCTAACAACTTAATAAATAAATATACATTTATTGATAGCAACATAGTATGTACATATATAATTACATTCCGAAATCGCTCATATCTCAAGATAAACTGCAGAAAATACATTTAAGAGAGAAGCTATCAAAAGGCCTGGGCTCATCTCATAATATCCCCCCAGCCGAGATACACCCCAACACAGGGTGAGCCCGGCCGCGAGCGCACTAGATGTTTTTCAGCCCACATCCTTATATTAAGAAAAAAAACAGAAAATTAATAAATGGCTGAAAAAATAAAAAAGTAAACCCACAAATACCACCTCAGATGAACTCATTCCAGCATTTGCTGGCTGAATATGAAAAAGATCCCTCGAATAATGTTAGATTATGGTTTGGGATGATTAAAAGAGTTTCTCTGCTCCTAGTTTCATTACCATGAAAATCTTTAACCCTATTCAGTTTTTCGAAGAGATAAAGTGACATTTTTGTCTTGAAAATTTTATGCATGAGTACATTTTAGTGAAGAAACCGTCGTGTTTCATGTTAATAATTTTAAAAACTCTCATAAAACGGGAGATACATCCTCTGTAAGGGATGTTGAAACAATACCTACAACAAGCATTTTTTAATCTTTGCAACTTTTTTCCCTTTTTTTTAAAAGACAGTCCATAGATACAATCACCATACTCGACTATTGGGATAATGAGCGTGTCGGTTATTCTATGTCTAGCTTTAATTGACAGGTTTTGACGGATGCGATAAATGTTTTTTAGCTGCGTAAAAGCCCATTGTAATTTAGTTTTGATGTCAGGTTTTGGACCTCTGCAGAAACAACAAAGATGAGATTTTGAGCCAAATTGTTACTGGAGATGAAACTTGGGTTCATCATTATGAACCTGAGTCGAAGCAGAAGTCCATGCAATGGCATAAAAAGAGTACACAGCCCCCTAAGTAGTTCAAAGTATCACAATCTGCTGGAAAAATTATGGCTACAATTTTTAGAGATGCGGAAGGTATACTACTGATAGATTACAAAGATAAGGGCATCACAATAACTGGAGAGTACTACTCTGCTGCTGTCTGCTGATGCAGTTAAAAAAAGCTGTGAAGGAGGAAAGGAGAGGAAAATGGACAAAAGCTGTGCTGCTTTTGCATGACAATGCACCCGTGCACAAAATCAATTTCGCATTGGCTGCTCTTCGCAACTGTGGCTTTCAAACATTAAATTACCCTACAGCCTTACTTCCTACAGCCCAGAGTCCCTACAGCCCAGACCTGGCTCCGTCTGACTATTATTTGTTTCCAAATATGAAAAAAGAACTTCGAGGGAAGAAATTTACAGACATTCAATTGCAATTTTGGTTTATTTTGAGGGCAAAAGTAAATCTTTTTTTTCATGGGTATAAATAAGCTTATTGAAAGATCTGAAAAGTGTATTAGATTTCATGGTGAATATATTGAAAAAGAAAAATTTATTTTTCTTCTTTTTCCCCTTCATTCTGCGAATTTATTGAGCTCCCCTCATATCAAATATATTTTCTCTTCAATTTTGTGGCTTCATAGTTGATGTTATAATTTTAAAATAAATAATATTTTATTTCGGAAAATTATGGTTTCATGATAAAAATGCCATTCAACAGTAACCTAGGATTTGTTGTATACACAGTGAAAATTTGATAAACAATTTTTAGTGTTGAAAATGATATTTATGTTGACTTGGAAGGAAGGCATCATGTGGATTGTTCTAGGCATACACAGGAGAGCAGGCCGAGCCTGCAATAGAACACAATGACTGAGTTGGCATAGAATAGGGCCAGGTGGTTAGGGCCTTGTGCAGTGGATAAAAAGATGGAGATCAAGATGAAAAATCTCATTAAATTTCTTTTTGACACAATGATGGTTTCTTTGTATTTTTTCTTAATCTAATTTTTACTTTTTAGGTAGACGACTTCGTGAAGCTGGTAATATAAATAACTCTCTTATGACGCTGCGTGCATGCTTGGAAGCATTACGAGAAAATCAGCAAGCAAACCAACCTCTCAGAGTTGTTCCTTATCGTGATGCCAAAATTACTCATCTTTTCAAAAACTTCTTTGATGGAGAAGGCCATGTCAGAATGGTAGTTTGTGTAAATCCAAGCTGTGAAGATTTTGATGAAACTTTGGTAAGTTGATTGCTGGATTTTTATATTGTCAATTTTTCTGACTTTGACTGACCTAAATACCAAATCTACTACTTAAGCTAGGGTTTCCTAAGAAAGCGGTTCCGTTATGTAGCGACCATAACAAAATATTGTCTATGCAAAGCCAATGGTGTTGGTTTCCTAGAGAGCGTTGGTTGTGAGCGTAACGTCAAATAGTGATACTGCCATTTGCATGACGGCCTTCATAGCGGAGCAAAAAGTCGTGGACCATTTTTTCCGTGTAGCGGACACCGTTTTAAAATAAAAAATGAGTGCAAACGTAATTTGGACCAGCGAAAACTACGAAACATTGATTGATTTTGTAAGAAATAATGAAACTTTATATCATGTGGACAGCAAAGACTATAGAAAAGCCCAGTTGAAACAAAATATGTGGAATAATATCGGGACTACACTTGAAAAATCAGGAATGTATGAATATTTTAAATTAATAAGGTTGTATTCCTGTCTTGCTGTGGGTTTATATGATTAATTATTCTAAACAAATTTAAAAGAACCTAATGTTAATTCTTCCTTAAAAAAATAAAAGCCCAACTAATACTTCATAAATTCGTTCACGGAGCTGTCAGATTTGACGTTTCCAACTGACAGTTGTGGGTTCTCATTTCTGCCGGATGCGACGCAAACTACTTGCACACGCGTCCATTCTCCACAGGAATACACTAACTGACCGTTTCCGTCTTTTTTTTAGTTTATATCTCTGGTTACTGTTCTTACGTCCGCAGCATCACATCATGTTACGGCCGCTACATAACGGAACCGCTTTCTTAGGAAACTTTAGCTTTATTACTGAAGGAATTTGAATTTTTCTTTAAAGAACTTAATAATATTTCTTTACTGAAGACTGACTGAGTACAAAAATGTTAATTTTAAGTCAAGGATTAAGTATTAAGTATTGGTATTTGATTAGTTAATTTGGGCCTTAATATTGAGTTTAGACCAACTTAGTATTTGTTTTAATTAAGGAATCAAATTGATAATTACTTTGATGTATTTCTAATGCTTAACAATTATTACTGCTATTTATTATCAGTTTTTTCTTAGGGAACACGGATGGTTATAAATAATTGAGGTGCATAGCTGCGCAGTAACGTACTGGACTTCCGTGCGGACGGTCGCCGGTTCAATTCCGCGCTATGCTAGACCTCGATGACATAGGCATTTTTTCCACTTAGTATTCGGGGGTATAAGGATGGATACCTATGACTTTGGTCATATCTATTCTTTAAAAAAAAAAAAAAAATATGACTTGTACAGTATTGTTTGTTCATAAAATATCACTTATGAATATTTAAAACTGGGATATCCATAATGAATAACAAGTCTATTTTTCACCAGGAACTTGTAATGCGTCTGATATTTAGAATAACAAGTCTATTTTTCACCAGGAACTTGTAATGCGTCTGATATTTAGATTTTATGTACAATTTTTTTATTTTTCAGCAAGTGATGCGCTTTGCTGAGGTAGCTATGGAGGTGGAAGTTGCTAAACCTAAGAATCTTCCTGACCTTGGAGCTGGTATGACTCCAGGAAGACGTAAGGCAAATATTATCTTCAAACAGGCTAGAGCTAAAATCTTAACAGATGGACTGTGAGTTGATTCTTTTTATACATACTGCGGTTGTTGGATAAAGTATTATGTGTGATTAAAATCTGAATGTATAAAACTGTAACGTAAACTTTAACTCTTTAATAATGTGATTCAATGGAAACATCAACCGTTGTGATGTATTTTTAATATTGTCTAAAAATCGTGGATAACTGTGATCATAAAATTTGTGTTGTAAAATTCTAAGTAAATAGGAATAGATATGAAAGTGTATTAGGTAAGTTAGGCGACATGAGAATGAAGAATAATGGTGATAGGCTGTTGTTATAAGTTTGTCTTGAAAGCAACCTTGTTATATTAAATACACAATTTGATCACAAGGAGCTTCACAAGTATACGTGGGAGAGGAGGAACGAACCATCAATGATAGATATGGTGTGTGTGAATTCTGATCTCAGGAAAAAAGTAAGAGACAGGCGTTTAGAGGTGCCAATCTAAAATCAACCATTATCTTGTAGTAACCAAGATAGACCTTTTTCAGGAGTTGCGCTCTAAAACTAAATAATTCTCTGTGAAAAGCTGCAAGGTGAGAAAGAAGTGGAAGAATTCCATAGAAAATTTTGAGGCAAGAATGAAGGAAAAGTGTGAAAGCTTATGCATACAAGAAGAATGGACAGTTGGGAAAAGAATATTTAACTCTACTGCGAAAGAAGTATGCGGGGCTAAAAAGACTGGAAGGAAAAAAGGTGATGCATGATGAGATTGTATAGAGTGTCAAGGAGAAAAACCGTGCATGAAGAGAGTTTGTAGAAACAAGATTGAAAAATAGCGCAAATTTGGAAAGTAGACTGTGAAAGTATAGAGTGTAAGAGGAATACAAAAGCAATAGTTGCAGCGAAGAAGTGTGAAATAATAGAAGACTAGAAGGAAGCTTAGTGCTAGCCTACTCGTAAGACAATATAAAAGTCTTCTGGAAGGAAATAAAGAAAGCTCGTGTAAATTCAAATGCAGGAGGAATGAGGACCAAAATGGTGAGACAATAACAGAGAATTGAAGGACCAAAATGGTGAGACAATAACAGAGATAGAAAGTATGAAGAAAACATGGAAGGAATATTTCCAGGAAGAATATGAAAGTATGACGAGCGATAATAATCCAATATATGAGAATGTTAGTGGGCTTATTGAGATGGATGATTTGTATAAAATTGTCATAGAAGAGGTAAAAAGGGCTGTCAAGAATATGAAAAAGGAGAAGGCTGCAGGGTATGATAGTATAGCCCTTGAATATGTTGCACATGTAGGGAATGGATTGATTGAATGGATGCATGTGTTTTTAAATAAATGCTGAAACTCTGAATACACTCCCTCTGACTGGAAGAAGGCAACCGTTGTAACCTTCTAGGATAAAGGAAAGGGTTCTAGAATGGAGCCATCAGTTTATGTTCAGTGTGGTAGGTAAACTGTATGCAAGGATTGTGATCGAGTGAATGAGGAAAATAACTGAAATGAAAGTATGGGATGTGCAAGGTGCCTTTTTTGGTGGTCGAAGATGCTTGGACTAGATTTTTATGTTACAGAACATATCTGAGAAATGTTTGGAAACAGGGAAAAAGGTATTTTGTGCATTTGTAGACTTAGAAAGAGCAAATGTTCGTGTAAGAAGGGGGAAATTGTGGGAAGTATTGAGTATGGAAGATCGCTGAAGACAGTAGTGCATGCGTAAGAGTAGATGGAGAACTCACTGAGTGGTTTAAAATTACGAAAGGTGTAAAGCAAGAATGTGTTATGTCACCTCGGTTGTTTAATTAATATATAGATTCATGTGTGCATAATCTAAAAGGTGATTGGAGAAGTGTAAGAATGAGTGAAGTAAATGTATGTAGACTTCTGTATGCAGAAGATATCATGCTTGCTGAAAACTAAGGCGATTTAAGGGATTTGATAAGTGAGAGATGTCTAGTAAAAGGTTTGAAAATGAATGTAGCGAAATCAAAGGTTATGGTTATAGAAAGAAGTGTGGTAAAGAGTGTGTGCAATGTATAGGTTAACTCAGAAAAACTGGAGCAGGTTGATGAGTTCTGTTATCTGTACAGTATGCTTACATGTGATGGGTGAGTTGAAAGGGGCATTGAAAGAAGGATAGTGATACGAAACAAGGTAAATGGAACACTTAATGTTATGTACAATAACGAAAGAAGGTAAAGTAAGAAGTATGAATAGTAGAGGGTTGTGCATGAGGCGAATGTTGTGTGCTTAGATAGAAAAATTTGGAGATCTGTTCTCTCTGCCTACTCCGCAAGGGACACGGTGTGATGATATGTATGTAAAATTCAACTTTTTTACGACAGAATGTAAAAAAAAATTGTTAATACATATTTGAAATATAAATTAGTAATCTAAAACTGGCAAACTATGGTTCGGATTTGTTTGTACTATGGACCTATTTTTATTGATTATGTCTAAGAGATAAATGAAAATGGTGAGGGGGACTCCTAATATAAAATGGTTATGGTTCAAGAATTTTTTATTTACATATATAACCTAGATGTATTTAGGTTTTGAATTGTTAATATAACCACTTGTATTATTAATTTCTTTGAATTAACAATCTTATAGAGGCGATGAGAACCAGTTGGGTGTAGATCTGGCCCTGGTGTACAGTTTGGGTGGAGACTTCCCCAGCCTGGAGCTGGGTGGTCCCCGCTGTGAGGAGCTCATCAGGCAGCTGACCACTCATCTGCAAATGAGACTGCAGCGGAGGAGGGCACTCGTCCGAGATAAAGGACATAGAGGTAATGTGCCGTTTCTATTTATACTCGCATATGCAACATACTGTATATTTAATAGTGTTCATAGTTCTGTTATTGTCTTATTTATTTTCTTATTTTATTTTCATTCTTTTGTGTACATTGTTAAACACAATACATCTGGCAGGCGTCTTACACTTCAATTGAAACTTTAAAGGTATTAAAATCAATTTTCAAATATTGAGGATTTTATTAAAATGACTTATTTTAGATTCTAGATTACTATAGGTTAGGTTAGGTTAGGTTAGGTTAATATATAGGCATTTGACCGCAATCTCTCCTCTAGTTCCTCAGTTACAAATAAATTGTTCAAATCAGTATATGAATGCAATATATATTGACTTTTCCTAAGTTCAACTACTTTTTTTTGTGGGTTTTAAACATGAGCAGCTACATTAAATTCATGTTGCATTATACTCAATTGAGTCTTTGGAATTTTAATGTATGTAAATGAAATAAATATATTCACTCAGGGGTTTTTGGTTTATAAAATATGTATAAATTAAAAAATGTTTTCTCTTTTTGATTTTCAAATCTGTCATGTTTTTGTAGATGAACGTTTCCGGGCAAAATTAGAAGAGCTTCTAAAGTCTACGGTTCTGGCAAAAACGGAGGCAGCAGCCCTGCGTAGCCAGCTGGACCAGGAGCGGCAGCGTGCCCGTGCTCTGGAGCAGCGCCTAATAAACAGCGAGGAGAATGTGGCGCAGCTGGGTAGAAAACTGGCTATTGCACTACAGCATGGTGATATGCTGAAACAGGAGGTATTATTTATTCTTCAACTTTTTTCACAAGGTATCTGTCTAAATAGTCTGTGAATCCGTTTTTTGAGTACTCTTCATGACGAGCTCCTTGTACGAACTTCGCAGTAGTTTATGTTTTCCATATTTTCAGTTGTTAAAGGCAATGTTTAATTCCTGGTTCTATTAAAGTTGTTTTCAAGTGAATTATGATATTTTTGTATAAATAGTTTCATGATTTGGTAGATAATTTGACATCCGACTCGAGGATTTCAGGTTTCAATTCCCAGTAGAACCCAAAAAAGTGTTTTAGTCTTTTTTATGAGACTTAAGTATCTTCCTGGTTTGTTGGAATAAATTTCCATGGGAATTTAATCTTTACAGGTTGTACTATCTTTGTATTAAACTGCTGTACACATTGTTTAGAAGTTAAATACAAATATTAAATGAAGCAAAAATATTCACGCTTAGTCTTGTAGGTGCATGTGCAAAATTCCGACGTAGTTAACCCAAATGAAATGTGGGAGGCATTGTCACAGATATGCATACAATATGCTAATATTACTGAATACTGCTTATAAAATACTCTCTAATATCCTCTTTTCAAGGCTCCCGACATACACTGAGAAAATCATTGGTACCTACCAATGTGGTTTCACAGCAGGCAAAGGCACAACTGACCAGATCCACGGCCTACGGCAAATACTAGAAAAGTGCCAAGAATACAATATTGACACCTTCCACTTGTTTATTGACTTCAAAGCGGCCTATGACAGCATAAATAGAAAAGAACTGTATAAAGCAATGTCCGAATTGAATATACCAAATAAGCTGATACGACTTGTAAGAGCAACAATGAGCCCAACCATAACCAAAGTAAGAATCGACAAAGACCTCTCAAAACCATTCCAGACATATAATGGCCTACGACAGGGAGATGCCTTGGCATGTCTCCTATTTAACGTGGCTCTAGAAAAAGTGATAAGGGACTCAAAAATAGATACCAGAGGCACTATATTCTACAAGTCAGTTCAGCTACTCGCCTATGCAGATGACATAGATATTGTGGGACGGTCACTTGAAGCTACCCGTGAAGCGTTTGTAGCATTGGAGGAAAAAGCAAAAATAATGGGACTTGTCATAAATGAAGATAAAACAAAATTGATGATTGCTTCTAATACCACATATCCATACCCCCAGGTTTTCTCAGCTGCAAATTACAACTTTGAAATAATTAATTCATTTACATACTTAGGCTCAACAGTTACCAGTGATAATAACACCCGAGAAGAAATTGACAGAAGGATAATGGCAGCAAACCGATGTTACTACGCTCTCCAAAAACAGTTAAGATCCAAATTACTGCGAAGAACCACAAAAACACTATTGTACAAGACCCTGATCAAACCAGTCCTAACATATGCCTCTGAAACCTGGGTGATGACAAAACACACTGAAGGGTCCATCGCAGCATTTGAAAGAAGGGTTCTTAGGACAATATACGGCCCAGTGAGAGACCACAATGGTTGGCGTCGTCGATATAACCGAGAGCTATATGATATCTATAAAGAGCCCGATGTGATCAGGTCCGTCAGAGTAGGGCGCTTGAGATGGGCTGGTCACATAATCAGAATGGACGACGACAACCCTACAAAACGCCTCACGCTCTCAGTAACACAGGGACGTAGAAGACCAGGAAGGCCCAAAATGCGATGGATGGACAGTGTCAACACGGATGCATCGGTGTTGCCAGTGAGAAATTGGAGAATAAGGGCATCAAACAGACAAGAATGGAGGAAGCTCCTGGATTCAGCCAAGGCCCACCCAGGGCTGTCGAGCTTAGGATAATAATAATAATAATAATAAAGGCAATGTTTAATTCCTGGTTCTATTAAAGTTGTTTTCAAGTGAATTATGATATTTTTGTATAAATAGTTTCATGATTTGGTAGATAATTTGACATCCGACTCGAGGATTTCAGGTTTCAATTCCCAGTAGAACCCAAAAAAGTGTTTTAGTCTTTTTTATGAGACTTAAGTATCTTCCTGGTTTGTTGGAATAAATTTCCATGGGAATTTAATCTTTACAGGTTGTACTATCTTTGTATTAAACTGCTGTACACATTGTTTAGAAGTTAAATACAAATATTAAATGAAGCAAAAATATTCACGCTTAGTCTTGTAGGTGCATGTGCAAAATTCCGACGTAGTTAACCCAAATGAAATGTGGGAGGCATTGTCACAGATATGCATACAATATGCTAATATTACTGAATACTGCTTATAAAATACTCTCTAATATCCTCTTTTCAAGGCTCCCGACATACACTGAGAAAATCATTGGTACCTACCAATGTGGTTTCACAGCAGGCAAAGGCACAACTGACCAGATCCACGGCCTACGGCAAATACTAGAAAAGTGCCAAGAATACAATATTGACACCTTCCACTTGTTTATTGACTTCAAAGCGGCCTATGACAGCATAAATAGAAAAGAACTGTATAAAGCAATGTCCGAATTGAATATACCAAATAAGCTGATACGACTTGTAAGAGCAACAATGAGCCCAACCATAACCAAAGTAAGAATCGACAAAGACCTCTCAAAACCATTCCAGACATATAATGGCCTACGACAGGGAGATGCCTTGGCATGTCTCCTATTTAACGTGGCTCTAGAAAAAGTGATAAGGGACTCAAAAATAGATACCAGAGGCACTATATTCTACAAGTCAGTTCAGCTACTCGCCTATGCAGATGACATAGATATTGTGGGACGGTCACTTGAAGCTACCCGTGAAGCGTTTGTAGCATTGGAGGAAAAAGCAAAAATAATGGGACTTGTCATAAATGAAGATAAAACAAAATTGATGATTGCTTCTAATACCACATATCCATACCCCCAGGTTTTCTCAGCTGCAAATTACAACTTTGAAATAATTAATTCATTTACATACTTAGGCTCAACAGTTACCAGTGATAATAACACCCGAGAAGAAATTGACAGAAGGATAATGGCAGCAAACCGATGTTACTACGCTCTCCAAAAACAGTTAAGATCCAAATTACTGCGAAGAACCACAAAAACACTATTGTACAAGACCCTGATCAAACCAGTCCTAACATATGCCTCTGAAACCTGGGTGATGACAAAACACACTGAAGGGTCCATCGCAGCATTTGAAAGAAGGGTTCTTAGGACAATATACGGCCCAGTGAGAGACCACAATGGTTGGCGTCGTCGATATAACCGAGAGCTATATGATATCTATAAAGAGCCCGATGTGATCAGGTCCGTCAGAGTAGGGCGCTTGAGATGGGCTGGTCACATAATCAGAATGGACGACGACAACCCTACAAAACGCCTCACGCTCTCAGTAACACAGGGACGTAGAAGACCAGGAAGGCCCAAAATGCGATGGATGGACAGTGTCAACACGGATGCATCGGTGTTGCCAGTGAGAAATTGGAGAATAAGGGCATCAAACAGACAAGAATGGAGGAAGCTCCTGGATTCAGCCAAGGCCCACCCAGGGCTGTCGAGCTTAGGATAATAATAATAATAATAATAAAGGCAATGTTTAATTCCTGGTTCTATTAAAGTTGTTTTCAAGTGAATTATGATATTTTTGTATAAATAGTTTCATGATTTGGTAGATAATTTGACATCCGACTCGAGGATTTCAGGTTTCAATTCCCAGTAGAACCCAAAAAAGTGTTTTAGTCTTTTTTATGAGACTTAAGTATCTTCCTGGTTTGTTGGAATAAATTTCCATGGGAATTTAATCTTTACAGGTTGTACTATCTTTGTATTAAACTGCTGTACACATTGTTTAGAAGTTAAATACAAATATTAAATGAAGCAAAAATATTCACGCTTAGTCTTGTAGGTGCATGTGCAAAATTCCGACGTAGTTAACCCAAATGAAATGTGGGAGGCATTGTCACAGATATGCATACAATATGCTAAGCAACGCCTTGGAGTTTCAAAAAGTAAACTAAAAACTAAGAAAGAGTCCTGGTGGTGGTCGGATGATCTACAAAGGGGTATTAAGGAGAAAAATATCACTTTTAAGAATTGGTCTAACTGTGATAATGAAACAGAGAAAGAAGGCATCCTTCTATTATATAGGGAAGCCAA
Source organism: Odontocerum albicorne (assembly GCA_949825065.1). Classification (NCBI taxonomy): domain Eukaryota; kingdom Metazoa; phylum Arthropoda; class Insecta; order Trichoptera; family Odontoceridae; genus Odontocerum; species Odontocerum albicorne. Next base: position 24,519,015 of record OX463840.1, read on the forward strand.
AAGAAAAGCAAAAAACTAGTAGCCTCTGCCCAACATGAGGCGATGAAAGACATATACGAAGAACTGGAAACACAACAAGGAGCTCAGAAAATATATAAAATTGCGGCACAAAGAAAAGAGAGGGCTAAATCGATCAGAACCCCTAAGTACATAGAGGATAATGAGGGCAAGTTAATCACTGAAGAAAGTAAAATATGTGAAAGATGGAAAGACTACTACTCAGAACTATTGAATGAAGAATTTCCGAGAACCTCATATCCTTCAGAATTACAAATCTTTGGGCCAATTGTAGATATTACTCCTGCAGAAGTAGGGTTGGCCATATGTCAAATGAAAACAGAAAAAGCAGTAGGACCAGACAATATACCAACTGAATTTTGGAAAGAATGTGGTGAATGGGGACAGAATTGGCTGTGTAAGCTCTTTAATAAAATATTGGCCGGAGCCCCAATGCCAGATGGATTCCGAAGAAGCTTTCTCCTTCTCTTCTACAAAAACAAAGGAGACTCCAGGAAATGCGACAACTATAGAGGCATCAAGCTAATATCCCACACTGAAAATCTATGAGCGAATTATAAACTCGAGAATCAGGAATATGGTGGAAATACATGACAACCAGTGTGGCTTCGTATCGGGAAAATCAACAGTAGACGCTATTCAAACCGTTAGACTCCTTGTCGAAAAACACCGTGATGCCAAGAAAGACCTTCATATGGTCTTCATCGATCTTGAAAAGGCATTTGACAGGGTCCCTAGAAGCCTAATTTGGGCCGCACTTAGAGCACATAGTGTACCAGAAAAGTATGTACTTGGCATCCAGGACATGTACGATGACGTGACAATGCAAGTGAGGTGCACTTCGGGAACTTCACCGGAATTTCCTGTAAAGGTGGGGGTACATCAAGGATCGGTACTCAGTCTGCTACTGTTCATCTTAGTCATGGACTATTTAACTAACCAGGAAATGAACAGTCTCCTAAAGATCCTACTATTTGCAGATGATATCGTATTAATAAGTGAATAACATGAAGACCTGCAAAATAGTCTGGAAAGGAGAAGAATCTTGGAGGACAATGGATTGAGACTGAGCAGAAAGAAAACAGAATATCTGTACCTACCATTCGAGAATACAAATGCTGTCACTCCCGTAATGCAAATGGATGGAGAAACATTACCAAATTGTGACTCCTTTAAGTATCTTGGGTCACTCATCCATAGCGATGGAGGATGTGCAGCAGATGTAACACATAGAATTAGTGTGGGATGGATGAAGTTTAGATCAATGACGGGAGTTCTATGTGATCCGAAAATGCCAGTAAAGTTAAAAGGAAAAGTATACCAAACGATTGTCAGACCTGCACTCCTCTATGGCTCCGAATGCTGGACGATGTATAACTCTTACTCTAGGCAACTAGAAACTGCTGAAATGCGCATGCTAAGATGGTCAGCTGGTGTGTCCCTAAGAGACAAAATAAAAAGCTCACGCATTCGTTGAAGCCTAGGTGTTACAAACATCAAAAGTAAGATGGAGGAGAGGCGATTGAGATGGTATGGGCACGTTGGACACAGAGCACCCGATCACATTGTGAACCAGGCAATCTCCATGGATCTTCCTCGAATAACAACCAGAGGAAGACCAAAGAATTCATGGGTGGTGCAAAAAGATAACCTGATGCAGAGGCACGTCCTGGGGTACGTAGTCCGGGACAGAAGAGCATACAACCTGAGGACGAGGAGAGCTGACCCCAACAGTCTTCGCAGACAATGAGTTGGGATGGAGCCAGGGAGAAGAAGTCTTGTAGGTGCATGAATTATAAGAACACACTTGAACAATGGAAACAAGAAACCCACCCACATTGTTTTAAATGAAAGATTTAATCTTTTCCCCCCGCTATTTGCACAATAAGGTTGTAATGCCTTCCGCCATACTATAGCATAAATATTTTTGTTCAACTTTTACAAGGCTATTTTTTAATTATTTAATTATATTACACATAACAGTTTAACTTAAGTGATTCTTTCAACTAGACCAAACTGAGTGTCATTCTATAATATGTGTATAAGGGAATGTGTTGCTTGTTATTATAAATCATTTTTCATTTCTTCCTAATTCAGTTTGATTTTTTAAGTAATACATATACTAGTCATTTACTGGCTCATTTACTTTTATCTTACACTCTTTATTTGTGAAACATACTATAAGGTCTAGAAGAATTATTATCAAGGTCTAGAAGTTATTATATTGTGAAACATAATAACTTCTAGACCTTGAAGTGCCAACTTCAAGGTCCATAAGCCAGAAGCTAGAAAATCTTTTGCCAACTTCACCATAATTGTTTATGTTGTGGCGGTCGCACACTCGGATACTGTGGGTATTCATACATACGGTCAATGACCGATGAAATGACCTTCGCATTCCTCGACGAAATCTAAATAAACAAGTCCCAAGTTCACACGCCGGCCATTCACGTCCGAAGTTCACCCGCCGGCCATTCAACCCATAGCCGAACGGACCGCATTCCATACTAGAGAGAGAACGCACCACGCTTGTCTCGCCAGTTCCGTATTTGAATGATACCTACATACAACAATTAATCGTTTTGCATTCGCAGAAACGAGACGTAGGCATATCGCGAGCGCATTCCCGCGCACATTCTAAAAAGATATAAATACCTACATTACTAATAAAATTGGACTCTTTTTCCGCATTGCGATCTAACGTGTTTTATTATTTATCAACAAATCATCATCATCTCTTCCCTTAAGGACTAGCTCCTAAAATGTCTCCAGGTCCTGTAATGTCCATTATGATTAAATACATGATTATTTTGATTAAATGTATAATAGTTTCTTACAATTTTGATTTTCAGCTTGACGATAAGGATATGAAGCTTAGTCAAAAAGTAATAGAAAAAGAAAACCAGAAAAGGAAGTTCACTAACAAACTGGCTTCAGAACATGATAAAATGTCAAAGGAATTGGATATAAAACTTAAACAACAGAGGGAAAAATTAAAAGTATGTATATTTAAACTGAAATAAGCAAAAATGTGTATTTAAAAACTAGATTATATATGTCACATTCAACATGATTATTTTTTAGAAAGCTATTCAAGAAAAGGATGAAAAAATACGGCAGGTTAAACAAATCCTGATCTCTGATGACCCCAATCAAATTGGTTCAAATAATGATGTAGAAATAATAAGTGAATCGGAAAAATCCACCGAGATTTCACATAAATCTGAAACTGTCGGGTCTCCTACATCAAAAAGGGTGAGATTTTAAGTTGATTTGAATGTACTTTGATTTGTTGTTTATAATTCTGCGATGTTGGAAGTAGGCACCCAGTTAATTCATTTTCTCCTAGAAAGTATTTATATAATTATTTTAATATATTTATATACCTTTTTATTTTAATCCAAATATATTTTTTATGTATGTACATATGTGTTTAAAAAACATAAGTAAATTCTCTTCATAGTTTTCACGACGCCTGCAATCATGATCATGTCACATTTTAGAACCAAACTTGATCCACAAATAAATACCCTTCATTTTATAATTCACAATATTTGTGAGATACGTATTATGTATTACTTTTTTTAAGAAAATGTAAAAACGTTTTAAATTTTTTTACCAATAATTTATCAGTGTGTAGAGTATTTCTTGAAAAACTATTAATCTGATTAGCTAGTTTTGCACACAAGTGTGCAAAATATTTGAAACAAACTCCGGTAAAGTGAAAAACCAATGTGTGGCAAGTGTTTTTTTGCTAAGTATCATCATTAATGTTTATACATAGTGTGTACTTAAATGAGGATAAATACAGTAAAATTCCATTCATTCGAAATTTAAATTACAAATTACACGAACATGAAAACAATTTAAATTTGTGCGGCTCTCCCAACGGCAGGGAATATCGTGGCCATTTTTCATTCTATAAAAATAAGTAGGTCAAATAAAATTTTATCTATGTTACATGTTTCCGCAATATTGAAATAACATACTTGTATTTAATGGTAAAATAAATAAAAAAAATATGTACTCTTTTTTGTGCCAACGCCAAGGAATTAAAAAAAAACATAATTGTCACTTATTTGATTTTAACATGATCAATTTTTACACAGTTTAAGTTATTTATGTTTGCATGTATGATATAAATATGATGGATGTCACTGGTTTTTATTTGATTGCACATTTGATTACGATATCTTTTTCACATTATTTCCTTATCTTTTCACATTACTAAGGCTCAATGGCTACTATGTGGGTTCGTGATTTGCTTGGAAAATTTCGAATCATTAGATTTTTTTTGGCGAAAAACTTAACGAATTACGAAATACGCGGGTTTATCAAATTTATCAATAGAATTTATTACTAAAAGTCGATTTCAGGATCTAGAAAAAGGCGAAAAATTGGAATTATGAATAATGTTCTAATTAACAGACTTTTACTGTATCATAAACTCGATGCATTCACAGTTTTAATAATTATTTTATTATAATATTTACAGTAAACCTTATATTGTATGTATTTAATAATTGTTTCAAGTAATATGTTAAATTAATTACCTTTGCACATGTATTTTGTTAATAACTTTTGCTTCTTACTATTGTCCATGTTACAGATTTCTCCCATTAATGATCCTAATCCATCTACTAATATCCCTATTATTCCAAATATTGACCTCACTGAGAATTCTTCCGCTGAAAAATCAATCAGATCTCCTCTAAAATCTTTAAATAGCCATCGTTTGGTGAGTTTATTATGTTTCTTATTTATTATCTAATTATTTTCTTTTATTATTTGATGACTTGTAAACATTATTTTATTGAAGCTTACTTACTAAGTGTCATCAAAATATAATGTATGATTCTAGGATGAAAAGATTTTAATGTCTAGTTTGAATAAAAAATATTAAGTAAATATTTCCTAAAGGGATCCATGTACAAAGTTAAATTAGTAATGTTTTATTTGGTCCTCCATAGAAATGGATTTTTTATATTATTGGTAGTAATTGAGATTACCATTTCTTCTTAGAGATGACCTCATGTTATATGCACTCATGTTCAAATTACACAGGCCAATGAATTTTTTTTCGCTGCTTTTTATTTAAGTACACTTTGATTTTTAAATATGCATTCTTATTACTAAATTATAGAAAAAAAGTAGAATTTTTTATAATTTGAAAATAACAGCTGTATAGAGGTCTTTATAATGAACAATTACGAATAAATATTCTTATATGAGTGTATTTAACCACATTTTATAAGACAAAAATACTTGACGTACATAAAATTGCTGCGAAATATTTAAATGAAGAGAAATTTTGATAAAAAAAAACCTTAATAAAAAATAACTAAAAACGCCACAAAACAAAGCATATTGAATACAACGTATTCTAATTGGGAAAAAATGCTTGTTGATTTTCTTTGGTAGGTGGGAAGAATTGTCTCTTTTCAATAACTAACAGTAGTCCCCATTTTATTAATATCCCACCTTTAATACTGACATTCAATTTCTTTAATATCTTTGTGGAACCTTTTCCCTTGTTCCTCGCTGAAGTCTTAGATGGAAAAAAATCCAGGTGATCATTAAAGAAAATGTCGTTTGAGATTTATAATACATCCTAAATCTTGAAATTTTAGTAGCATATCTGCTACAATATTTTTGTAGTTTGCATCTTTTTTATTTTCCAAAACATCTTTAGTAACATTTTTTTAAACAATCCATGCTTCCTTTTCATTCATAATTTTTTCGAATTCAGTATCAACTTACGGATTTGTGGCATGACAAATATTTCTTCTTCAATTTTGGCTTCTGATAAAAACAGAAATGTTGTACATAAATATTTAAAACATGAACCATATTTTTGCACTGTTATCACAAATTGTTTCATGATTCCTAAGTTATGTTATTAATTTATGAAGTGACAATAATATATTTTCTGGTAAAACTACATAACTGTACTTTTTATCCTGGAATATTTTTTACATCTGCATGATCAATCAACGGTACTCCAATGTTCTTGTATGGGAAACAGAAGAGCATGTGTTAGGAAATGAATGAATGTGGATATTGCAAGAACTGTATGCTTGGAGATCTGTCCTCTCTGTTACCCCAAAAGGGTATGTATGTTTATATTTATTTAAATGCTCAAATGATCTTTTTTATACCAAAAATACAAAATAACAATTAGAAATCGATATTTACATGTAATACAATAAAAAAGTCAAACCCGGTATAAGATAACAACTTTTTTTACTTTACCCTTATAAGTAGTTTTACTTTACTCTTATAAATATAGGTAGGGCAATCAATATGGGCATTGTATGGAATCCATATGGAAGTCTACAATGCTCAATCTTTGTAGACTTGTCATAAAAGTGTTAAACAAATAATATGTAAGTATTGTACATCTTTGTGGAATAAACATACCTTATAACATCTCTGATTTTGGGGGTGCATCTATAGTCTCCATCCACTCCATGTTCTCCCGTATTAGGCTGAGACTATTAATCTCCCTATAGTAACACTAGTTGTGTGATGTAGTGTGAGAGTCTGATTCATCAAATCCCTTTGGGGAAAAAAAAACAGCAGCAGCTCACAGTTCTTGACCAGCTACCAGGTGACATCCTCATTATATGATCCAACCACCTTCAGAGCCTCACTCTTATTGTAGTTGACTTTATTTGTTTCATCCTTATGGACTTTCTACTTAGAAAATCGGAAGAGACCATGAGCATCTCCCAATGCAATTGTTAACAATAGTATTTGATTAATCCACTGGCTATTATTTGAATAACTTATGTTTCTTTTGAACTGTTTTTTTTCATAAGAGCTTAAAAAAATAATAGTCTTGTATGTATTCCAGGGCTATGCTGTGTGCAATCCAAGGCACAGAAGATCTCTCTCAGCAGAAGCTGGAGGTTCAGACCGTTGGTTGCAGCATTTGCCTAAACCTCTGGTGCCCTCGGGAACAGTTATGCAGCCTAAACTGCCCAAAAGAAGATCTGTCTCAAAATTGGTCAATATCAAGGTATGTTTTTACTTTTATTACTTTCTACACATGTGATTCAATTTTAAATTGGTCAATATCAAGGTATGTTTTTACTTTTATTACTTTCTGCACATGTGATTCAATTTTAAATTGCATCAATTGGACTTCACTGTTTTCTAGCCAAAATGTACTTTTCATCAAATTGTGAATAAAAATATTATTTTCTTTTTTCATTTGTGTATTAGTGGATGAGGTTGAATATTTACTGTCTTATTATTTGTTATCTCAGTTTTTCACATATAGGTTAGTCAGTGTTTTGTATAGGGACTTTCTTATTGAATTTTCTAGAATATTGAAAATGCATTTCAAGTTACCGTGATTTCAATATAATTTATTTTCAGGACATTACTAATTCTAAGACTTCCAACTATTGTCTCATATCACAAGAACAGGACACTGATGGTGAACTTGAAACTAAACTTTATAAGGTACTTTTTTCTTTCTGCTGTTAAGATTTGGTCTTAATTTACCCTATTACTTCTTATCCTATTTAACTCTATTCCTTTGACTTTATCCATACTGATATTGTTTTTCAATGCAATGTTGACTTACAGATTCCTTGATTTGATGCCCAAGAAGTTTTACTTCATTCAATTAATCCTTTTTGTACCCATCTATCCATACTTATTTACCCTGTAAATAATTTATAAATGTAGATCAAGCATTTTTATTTTTCAATTAAAAGCTAGAGTACATTACGGTAATAGTTTATTTATTTAAAACTTTGGTATCGGAACAGGACAAAATATAATTTAGAATTATTTCATTTAGAAATTATATACACTGTATTACACCTTTCAAATGACATAACTACTTTTTCTACCTTGTATTCGAGAGTATAAGGATATGTATGACTTAGGTTATATCTCTTCTTATAAAAGAATATATTAATTATTTCAGTATGTTATGTAGTTGCTACATTGACATTGATCTCCAACGTACATGGTCAAACCACTTGTGTGATCCTTCAATATAATATACATTTTGTACGAGGATCATCCAGAAAGTAAGGTTACAACATTTATGTAGGATCGAAAAATGGTTGTATTTAATTAAAATTCACAGGATACTTCACAAATATTTAAACCAAAACCAAGTTTTTCCGACACAATACCACCAAGGAGACTTCGAGAAATGTCAGGAAATTCTTCAATTTTTTTTGCACAAGTTCATCGGCCTTCTCTGAACAACCTAACCCACTTCGTGACATGTTGTCAACTCATCACATCACTACCATAAACTTCCACAAGCTTCCGATGGATATTTCCGGCGGTATTGTTCCGCAAAGTAAAAAAACGGATGACCGCGCAGATCTCGCACGGACGGGAGGTGGCGAGAGCGTGTGACGACCTCTCCATCGGAAGAATTTACTGTGACTGAACAAAATGGCCGACAAACACGCGGGACCAAACAAACTGACCGTTAGATCCCGCCTACACGCCAGGTGCGCCAACTTCTAAACAAAAAAATTCCCCCGGCCTCAGGAACCCTTGTAACCTTACTTTCTAGATGATCCTCGTATTTAAGACTGCTCTGGTGATGGAGCTTTTTATTTAGTCTCCACCTTGTCTCCTAGTGACTTCACCTCGTCCCTAAGAATCTCCATTTCTTTATTTTGAATCTTGGATATTTCCTTTATTTTTCATTATCTGTAGTTCATTGACTCGACAGATAGTGGATTTTTAAACCGTAAGTTGATTCTCAACCTTTTCTTGATCAGCAATGCTATTTATAAGGAACCTTTCATTCTAGAGGCTGCCGCTATTATATTAAATTTGGTTTGTGTTTTACATCCGTTGCAAACTCTAAAAATACTCATTTTAATAGTAAGTTATAGGCTTGATCTCTGCTTATTAAGATGATCTTGGTTTTTTTTAAACATTTTTTGTCAAAATTATATATATATATTATCACAGTTTTTATTAAAACAAGTTAATGCACTCTGTGAATTGAATTTTGTTGGAACAAAACAAAATGTTTAAGTTTAGCCATGCGCGGTGAAAATTGCAATTTTTTATTAATTTGTCTATATACTATATAAGTGTAAAGCAACCTTGCTATAATCTTTCCGATTTATTACCTTTTATTCTTCACAATTTTGACTATTTGACTTATAAAGCATGTTTTTTTCGTAATGTACGAGGGTGGATGAAATATAAACGAGACGTTTTTGTTTTAATTTTTTTATTTTCAGAAAGAAAAATACCAAGTACACTACATTTTTCTACATAATCTCCTGCTTTAGAAATGCATGTTTCCTAGCGGATCGGTAGTTTTTTAACCCGTCATCGTAAAAATAAGTGAATTGTTTCAGCAGCGAATTGCGCACAAACCCTCTACTCCATCATTGTCCTTGGCCTCCCAGAGCTTCTTTCAGTGGCCCAAAGACATGAAAATCGCAGGGCGATAGATCAGGGCTATAGGGAGGGTGTTCCAGTCGTGTCTAACTCATTTCCTCCAATTGTTCGCATGTTACTGCTGCAGTATGGGGCCTCGTGTTGTCATGGAGAAGAATCACTTCTCTTATCAGTTGGTCACGTATTTTGCATCGATAAGCAAGTTTAACTTCACTCAAAAGCTCGCATAGTACGCCGCATTGATGGTGCGACGATTATGCAAAAAATTGATGTGAAAAATGCCGCACCGGTCTCAAAAAACGGTCGCAAGCACCTTACCAGCTGACAGCCGAGTCTTGGCTTTCACAGGGGTTGCTTCATCCTTCTTTCTCCACTACATGCTGGCTTGTTTCCACTCGGGCATGTAGTAGTGTACCTAAGTTTCATCGCAGGTAATGATGTGACTCAAAAATGTGTTCCCTTGTGCAAACCGCACCAAGAGCCGTTCACAGACGTGCAAACGTGTTAACTTTTGTTCTGCAGTCAAAATACGTGGGACCCATCGAGCAGACACTTTACGGAATCCTAGGTCATTTCATTATGGATTGAGTGTTCCCATAACTTATTCCTATCTCAGAATAAATTTCGGAAACCGTCAAACGTCAGTCGCCTTCCAGAAGATCACGAATGGCGTTAATGTTCTGTTCGGTAATGCTCGTCTGTGGGCGACGATCATGGCTCTCGTTTTTGACACCTTCATGGCCTTTTATGAACTCCTTATGCCAGGTAAACACACGGGGCTTTACAGTGTTTGATCCCTGAACTGTCGTCAGTCTCCGCAGAATTTCGGCCGGTTTTACATCTTCACGAGCAAGAAAATTAATGATTATGCATTGTGCAATCAACGGGTGCACCTCTTTCTCAGACATCGTGTGCCATACTAATGATGGAATCTGCCGAGGCCGGCCGACCGCTCTCCCCACTCCTGATATTCTCACCCAACACTCCCGCGCACTCTATTTAAAATTACGCACTCTAAAACAAAAGTCTCGTTTATATTTGATCCACCCTCGTATACTCATAACATAAGCTTAATCCTAGTCATGCCATATATTGTCACTCATTATTAGAGGTGTAATTAAAAAACTACAATTAGGAATTTCAAAAAGATAATTTATTAATATATACTAGTAGAATCATTTAAAAAATACGTTATTCGAAATGCCCACCTTTCGCTTTTACATTGGTCTTTAATCAAGTCGGCTTCTCATCTATGGCAGCACACACAGTGTCGAACGGAAGTGTCCACATTTCTCTTCAATACACATTTTAATGACTCAATATTGGAATATTTTTTAGCATACACCTTCTCGTCTAATACTGAACACAATTTATAGTCCAAAGGATTGATATCTGGGTTGCCAGAAGGTCACTTGTTAGCACTAATAAATGCCGAAACATTGTTTTTTAACCATTGCTATGTTGTTTTCGCTTTGTGGGCTGGTGTGGAGTCTTATTGGAATATCCAGTGACTTCTATTGAATAAAGTCATATTAAGGGGTTACACAATAGCTTCCAGAACTGTAATGGTAAACTTTGGCTGAAATTTTTACACCTTGTTTACAAAAATGTAGTTTTGAAGAGCCATCATAGGCCACTCCTTACCAAACCATTACTGATGTTGGATATTGACCTCTTTGGACCTTTCTGATTATCTCATGAGATTCTCTGGAGTTTTTTGCGTAAACCCTATAATTTGGTTTATTGTAGGATTCCTCTACTTTGAAAACATTTTCATCTGAAAAAAGTTTTTTTTTGTATCCACTGTTGCCATACAAACTCTTTTAATTGTTGGTGCAGAATGTTCACGAAATCGGTAGTGAATAGATGACCAGTGCTTCTACGATAGGCTTTCATCCTCAGGTCTGATTTTATTAACCTTGACCTGGATCTGGTATATATTCCAACCTCCCTAGACATGATTTTCTGCTTTCTTAGGGGTTTTTTCAGATTCTTTCTTTAATTTTTACGACATTCTGTCCAAATTATTCGGGACCGACCACTTCTTAGCAAGTATTTTACTTCGCTACATTTGTCATAACGCTGTATAGCAGGAAACACTAATTTGCGACTAATACCCAATAGTTTTAAAATATTAAAAATTTCACTTGTACTTTTGCCAACTTTGTGTAAGGCAATACACAGTTTTCGTGACTACCTCACTGCATCTTACCAAGTTAACGGTTGATTGTAAACGAATCCTTATTTACTCAGGTATACGCCTGGTTAACGGTACAGGGGATTGCGGTTCCTAGAATTAGTTTTACGGGTAAATGGTTTAAGTCATGAAAGTAGTGACAGAATTTATGGCAGGATTATGTAGAGATTAGATGATGAAAGAACAGTATATATGTACGAGGGTTGCTACTTAAGTTTTGAGATATGGCAACACCAGTGTAGATACGTCAAATCTGACATCAGCATCGTAAAGTTTGACGTTTTTAATGGTACACGTGCTCAGAAAGTTTTGTCATATGAGTGCTATTTGTGTGTTTACAGTGACTTGAAAAATTCATCTCGGCCAAAAATAGAATGAAATCGTGAACATTTTCGTGCGATGATTTTTTATGATTTTCGACGTGGACTAACTCAACAACAGTGTGCCGATCAACTCGCTTCGACTTTTGGTGATGAAGCACCATCTCGGGCCACTTTGTTTCGCTGGTTTTCCTAATTCAATCGTGGTCGAAGTTTGCTCCAGGACGAATTTCATGAAGGTTGTCCCAAATCGGTTGTTGTGCCAGAAAACATTGATGCTGTGCGTGAACTGATATTGCAAGATCCTCATGTGACTTATCGTGATATTGAGGCATGTTTGGGCATTAGTTTCACTTGCATACATTCAATTTTGCATGAACATTTGGCCGTCAAAAAGATTTGTTCGCGTTGGATACCGCATAATTTGACAATCGCTCCAAAAAAGGCTCGTGTCGATTGGTCCAAAGAAATGTTGAAAAAATTCAATCCCGGTGCTTCAAAAGACGTCTATAAGATCGTGACAGGTGACGAATCATGGATCTATGCATATGAGCCAGAAACTAAACAGCATTCGACTGTATGGGTCTTTCAAGACGAGCCAAATCCAACAAAAGTTGTTCGCGCACGAAGCACTTCGAAGCAAATGGTGGCTTGTTTCTTCGGTATAAATGGTCATGTCGCAACAGTGCCTTTAGTGGAACGTGGTACGGTCAATTCTGAATGGTACACCACCATTTGTTTGCCAGAAGTGTTCGGAGAAATGAGGAAAACCAACCGCCGAAGACGGATTATTCTCCACCACGACAATGCAAGCTCTCAAAATCGGCTCAAACAAATGACTTTTTGAGCACTCAAAACATCAAATTGATGGGTCATCCGCTGTACAACCCTGATTTGGCACCTAATGACTTCTTTTTATTCCCGAACATCAAAAATAAATTGCGAGGTCAACGTTTTTCGACGCCTGAAGAAGCGGTTGATGCGTTCAAAACGCATGTTTTTTCAAGTCACTGTAAACAACATAAATAGCACTCGTATGACAACACTTTCTGAGCACGTATACCATTAAAAACGTCAAACTTTACGATGCTGATGTCAGATTTGACGTATCTACACTGGTGTTGCCATATCTCTTAAGTAGCAACCTTCGTAAATAGCAAACTTAAGTAGCAACCTTCGTATTATCATAATTTCTTTAAGAATATTATAACAGTGTGCCATTCGAAAAATGCTCTTAGAATTCTTGTTAAGTATCCAGGTGTTAGTACAACAATAAATTCAGATGATTGAAGGTCTGAAAGTATAATCAATCTAGGACTTGTACAAAATTAAATCCGCTACATTAAAATACTTAACAGGAGAACCAACCTGCTGACAGGCAACTTCAATGTATTTTTGAATATGTATTTCTTTTACAGGGAGATGTTGTACCAACTTGTGGCGGAGGAGCTCAGGTGATATTCAGCGATATGGAAATGTTAAAGATATCCGAGCCTTTGGGTATACCGTCTGGAATGAAAAGAGAAGGTGGAGATACACCTTTTAAGAAACTAGGAAATGAAAACAAAAAACCTCGAGTTTAAATATATTAATATTCCATTTGTATAATAGTATTCATCAGGCTGAGGTTTATTGATTATATTTTATAAAAAAATATTAAAGAAGGGTTACGCTTCTGTGTCCACTAAGTCTTATATTTTCTTTACAAAGTTATCTTGTGTATTCATTTATTTATGTAGTCATATTGTTCAATAATATGTTAAACATATTTCATTTTAAAATGTCTCATTTAGTCCTTTGTACTTTATAGTAAATGTTAAATGATATAAGATAAATTTGTAATGAAAGTGTTCTCATGAGGTTTTAATCACAAGCCGGTTTTCTAAACATACGTTGATTTATCTGAGTATTTATCTGATACTCATTTTAATATTACCATACACATTCTTATAATATCTAGGATTGGGATCAAATATAATAAAAGACATTTTGTATTAAGATTATTTTGGTATGTGAATAATCATAAATACGGCAACACAGTTGTACTTCTTTTCACAATAATAAAAAAATTACAACCATGAGATTCAAAGTGATTTTTTTTTAAGTTAAAGAAAAACGTTTTCATTTAAACATGCAAATTCAAAATATTACTCAGTCACTCGATTGAGATTGTTTTTTAGTGAAACAGGTTACCAAATTATAATTTTATTTTGAGTAATGTAAATAAAAATGTCTTAAAAATTACTTTTGATCATAATGATCTTGACCTCTGTGCTCTAGTTGGTAAGACATCTGTCTTCCGACCTGGGGATTGTGCTATTGATTCTTTCTGGTACTCAATTTTTTAAAAGGAGTTCTGGTCTGGTTTTCATTTAAGCCCTCTTTTGACATTTCTGGTTAGTTGGAAGAGACTGCCACATGGTAATAAATCCGCCAGGTTGTAATGTATTCAACGAGAGAAAATTGAAGATTTTTTGTCTTTTTAAATTTTCATTTAAGATCTTGACTTATTGTTTTCAAATTTTGCTGATTTTATTTATAATTTTTATGTTAATAAAGGAAAAATGATAAATTATTAAATATATAAAACTACATTCAAAGTAATTGTTAAGGTGATGGGTAATTGATTAGATTTCCAGTTTAATCTCATGCATTTTTCCATTATTTGTGGTTAAATATAATTGATTATATTATATATATATATTTTTTTTAAATAAAATTTAAATAACTTATAAATTGACATAATTGAATGGTAATAATATTTTTTATTTTAATAACAATTCGACAATTTATTAAGTGCCTTTAGTGAGCTACCCCATAGCCAACTACTTTGTGATGATATGAAAGTAAGATATCAAAGATCTTATTACATTTTTTTGTATCTTATGTCATACTTAATAATAGAGCATTAAGAATTAAAATGAATATTTTCATATTGTGTTTTGGTACTCGGGTATATTTTACTGTCTCGGACTATTGTTTAGCCATGACCTAGTAGAGAGGTTTTATTAGAAAGTATGGGTCTGGACTTAAGAACAATATCAATACTAACAAGGATTTTTTATTGAATTGGTATTAATGTTATAGAATTTCATTTTTGACTAAATGGTTTTCAATAAAATTGTGAAAAAAATCTACACAATAAACTTTGATAAGTGAAATAGACTTTTTTTGCTCTATTCAAGTATGGAAATTAAAAATGTTTTAATAGAGCGAAACAAGTCTGTCACTTATTCTAAGTTGATTATTCTCACAGTTCGGTTGAAAATACATAAATTCATATACATTATCATACCAGACTTTCTTATCTCAAAACACACCTTTCACCACTTCCACATATCACACAATTTCTCTTATTTTCTACATTTCTTTCTTTCAAAATATTCACTTGATCCAACCATACTTTCCTTGATCTTCCTACACCTCTGCCTTCTACTCTCATTTGCACTATATATATATATATATATATTTTGCTAGTCTTAGATTGAAAATTGGTTGAAAATAGTTTTGGTTGAAAATCGATTAGTGAAATAAATAAAAAAAATCTTTAAGATGTTAATATGTTTCACCATCGAATTATACAGTGAAATACCATTTGAAGTATTTCATTATATAATATTATTACGATAGTCTAGTAGTAACATTTATACCACATTATTACATTTTTCTGCAACATTCATATCGATGTATAGTTTTTTTACTACATTTATGCAGTTAACCAACAAGTTCACATCAATTGAGGATATAAATTAAAAAAAAAAAGGGTACACAATTAAGAAAAATAAATACAGGTCTCTCGGTATACATAACCCCACTTTACATAATATCGCTATAACGTGATTTAAATAAAATTGAGAAAAAAAATTAAATCGATAAAATTTAGAAAAAATATATAAAATACAGATTTGGATTTATTGTATTAAAGGGAATAAACTATGTTGGTCAATCTATCTAAAAACAAAACAAAAGATTACTTTTTTTACCATTTTTAAGTTACTTTTTTTCATATGGGACCAATCTCATCCACGTTAAAATCATTTAAATTTACTATTTTTTGTAGTTACGCGATTTTTTATTGATTGGGTTAAGTGAGGGACACTTGGACTTAATGGATCATAAATTTTTTTTCAAGCAACATTGTATAAATTGTTTTGTGTAAATTTATTAATGAAGGCTTATTTTTAAGTTTATATGTTTTAGGCTTTTTAAAACACTAACATTCTTTATTTAATGTGATAATTATTGTAGTACATTGTGCTCAAATAATATATTTGTATATTTTTAATAAAAATTGATTTCTTTTGTAAATGTATTTTAAATTCCTATTATATACATGACCCAGAATTGGGAGGGATGGGAGACAGGTTGTGCGCTGAGTTCGAGACATAGCAGAGGACCATGACACTCGAGAGCATTGAGCATGCGATGACTTATTTTTATTTACATGAACATTCAGAAGTGATAACATACATACCATCACGTCTTCTCTGTTGGCATAGGCAGAGAGGACAGAGTGCCATACTTTCCTATCTAGACACACACATCCTTAGCCTCTTCTACATCCATACACCTTCTCATATAACTTCTATGATTTCTCTGACTGATATCATTCACTTAATCCAACCTTACTTTCCTTAGTTTTCCTCTCATATGTGTACTATTTATCTGTTTTGTTAGTCTTCATTCATTAGTTTCAAATCCCAAACTTCATTCTGTATTTTCTCACTTCATGTATTCTTTTCAATGTGAGGTAACGCACTGGACTTCCGTGCGGAAGGTCGTCAGTCCGAACCCCGTGCCGTGCTACTCCCCTCGAATGACAGGCATTTTTTCCGCCTAGTATTCGGGGTTTTATGGATACCTATGACTTCGGTCATATCTATTCTTTAAACAAAAACATTTCTAAAGCATTTATTCGGCTATTCTCAGTATTTTTCCTAGTGACTTGACAGATTTTGATACTGTCCAGTTCGAGTATATATTTATGTTTTAATGCCCCAAGGACTTTGTTTCCTATCACAACACACTGTTTGACATCTCTCTCAACTCTTCCATCATCTGAGAAAATACTACCCAAATAGCGGAATTCCTCAACGTACTCCAATCATTCATTTTTTTACCCATATGGCCTCATGACCTTTATTTGAATAAAATAAGAAAATAGGAAAAATATACTTCAACTACGAGGCATATCCAGAAAGTAAGTGTACTGAATTTTGGTAGGTTACAATTTTTTTTATTTAAACAAAAAAATTACGTGGTTACCGTAGTACATATGTAAGCTATTTTACGACATAGTCACCATTCCTCTCAATGCAGGTGGTGAAGCGGGGTATCAACTTTTTGATGCCTTCCTCGAAGTAGTTTCCCGCCAACCCCTCCGTCCACTTCTCCACCTCCTCCTTTACTTCCTCGTCGGTTGAAAACTTTTTTCCACCCATGTGCAGCTTTAGGGAGGTAAAGAGATAGTAATCTGAAGGTGCTAGGTCAGGGGAATGCGCGGGATGGTTCAGGACATCCCATTTAAACGAGGCGAGCAGTTCCTTCGTGGCGTTGGCCGTGTGTGGTCTGGCATTGTCGTGCAGCAGGCAGACTCCCTTTGTCAGCATGCCTCTCCTCTTGTTCTGAATCGCCCTCCGCAATTTTTTTAGGGTCTCACAGTATCTTGCAGAGTTGATGGTCTCCCCTTGAGGCATATATTCAATTAAAATTATGCCTTGACAGTCGCAAAACACGGATGCCATGATTTTCTTGGCTGAAATTGTGGTTTTGAACTTTTTAGCGGAGGGTGAAGAGGTGTGACACCACTGTTGATACTGCCTTTTGGTTTCAGGCGTGTAGTGTGCAACCCAAGTTTCATCTCCAGTAACGATGGAGCGGAGAAATTCATCTTCATGGAGTTTGCAGCGCCTCAAAAACTCTTGCCCAGCCTCCACTCGATTCAACTTGTGTTGATCTGTCAGCTGTTTTGGGACCCACCTCGCGGACAGTTTCCGATATCCGAGGGTTTCTGTGATGGTTTCGTGTAGTAGAGATCTGGAGATTTGCGGAAACATCGCAGAGAGTTCATCCACAGTCAATCTGCGATCGTCACGGAGCGCATTTTCGATTTTTTCCACAATTTCGTCAGTCACAATTGAAGGTCTTCCGCTCCTCTGATCATCATGCACAGACGTACGACCGTTTTTAAACTCGCGACACCACTTGTACACACTCGTACGATTCATAGCTTTATCACCATATGCAGTTTTCACCTTACTGTGAAAAAAAAAATTCCAATTTGAGCTGATTCCTAGTGAGAATTTCACAGAGCAAAAGAGCAATAAAGAAGCTATGGATGTGGATGAATCATTTATTTTTTATAGAAACATTTTTTTCTGTGGTAAAATAAAGAGTCCATTTTGTTAATTTAATTACGTTTTGCATGGTCAAGAACAGAACCTTATTTTTCCATATAAAGTCAATTTCTGCACTGTACGGATTTGTGTTGCAAATCAAAATTATAGCGTAACATTTTTGAAACTCATGCTATTGAAGAATATTGAGAGGCATTGATGGAATCCATATTTGAAAAAAGTAAGGAAGAAATATCAGCGGAGTAAGGAACTAAGGCATTATCCATATATCATTTTTTTACATCTAAGTATACTGGATTTTTGCATACTATTTGAGTTCTTGTGTAAGAAAGTATGAATATTTTTATTTTATTAACTATAATTTTTAGATAGAAACATGATGTTCATATCTAAAGATAATAATTGAATATGATTGTTTTTTATCTAAAAATAAGAGAACAAAAATAGTATTCATATTTAAATACAGCCAAAAGCCTAGTTTACTGTGGACACAACAAATGAAAGGCAACAAACCCAGATCCATTAAAATTGTGTGTCCAAATTAAATTATCTGTTGCTTTTTCACAAATGATGTATTGATATAAAATTTCTTGTCATATATAAATAAATAAAATTAAAAAATAAATACTTATTATCCCATAATTTGCATAAAATATATTGTCAAGAAAAGTAGTTTCGGTAGATAGATGTTGCAAGGACAAAATTTTCATAGCTAACTCCCTTCCAAAATAGCTGAATATGTATTATTTTGAAAGTTTATCACATTTTTTCAGCCATTATTTACCCCAATTCTTTGAACGGTTTTTTTGGCATCATTTTGAAGATGGAATAAAATAAGTTATATTTTCAATGCTTAATGAAAAAAAGATATGCATTTTATGTCGAAGATGCAGTAAGCTATTTGAGTGTGTCAAATGTAATTTAAAACATCCATAATGGTGATACGACACACTTGAAGATGGTGTCCGCTCTGGAAGGCCGATTACTACTGATGACAACCAAAGCAAGGTATTGATCGGAATAATCAGCATTCTATGACTGACATAAGGTATTGAAAATATTGAAAAACACCGTCCACATGCATTTTTGTGTTTGAATTTGACCTAATTACTTTCCAGACAACCCAATACATACATATATATGTATGTAACATGTTTTTTAATGGAAAGTTGAATGTGTGTCAACTGATTGGATATGTCAATATGGAATAGAAAAGGGAGATTTTCAAATAATAGAAGTCATAGAAAATTAATGATTTATTTGCAATTTCAATAACAACATAAGTATGTATTTAAGTATAATATCACAAATAAATGCAGTAAGTTGTTGGAACTATTCTAATATGAATTACCACATTTTTAAGTACATTAAAACAAAGGGAGCATATAACGAGTTAAGTACTGGACATATATAAGTCTTTGAATTAACAACACTCCTATGAAGTTATTGAACACTTTCTCATGTATGTGTATATCCTCAGCAATGATTGTTTTCCTAGAAAATATCCAAATACATGAAATCAATTTTTTGGGCTTAAATTGAGAGCATTGCATGCATTATATGTATACAAAGCTCTCTATTTAAGCCCAAAAAAATATTTCTATTTTGAATAAAAAACATATTTTAATTATGAAGTTTGTGAATACATGAAAACCTCCCTCATTTTATCGGTTGCGCATAATAATTAACTTTGCACCATGTTTCAGTTTAATTTAAAATAAATAAACTAAGAATTGTATATTTTAATTAATCAGTGGAGACAATGTTCAGTTTTACTACATTTCTTGGATTGGTTTTTTATTTTAAATTTCATTGAATTTGAATGTATTTTCTTTTGGTATGTTATAAAAGGGATATCACCACATTCTGATTATGTATTATACATTCTGATTATGTATTATAATACACTTTTGTTGTACACAGTTAAACCTGGCGGGTTTATTACAATATGGCAATCTCTTCCAACTAACCAGATAGCTGTTAAATAAGCCTTAAGTGAAAACAAGATAGAAACACAAAAAAATCTGAGTACTAACAAGAATCGAACCCACAACCCCATGTTGAAAGACAGGCGTCTAATCAACTAAGTTGTATGAAGATTACCATAAGGTTTTTTTTATTATGCGCCAATTTTTGACCAAGCTTCAACGGGTTTCCATCTATATAAAAGTATCTCTCAAACACTCTCCTTTAATGCAGTGTTATAAGTTGTCAATTTGCATTGGGCAAAAAAGTTATCAATCAATAAAACTCATAAGGGAAGTTTCTACTTCGGTACTTATAAATAATAAAATTAAGATTAAATTGGATCTTGCTGATTTAGAGACAACATATAAAGATATTCTTGTGCTAAATTATATTTTGAAAAATAGGTATTTTTTATGATATGTGATAAATATCTACTAGCCAATATAAACAAACATATATTCTATCAATAAAAAAAGTTCCGAAAATAAACCTCGATCCTGTTTTATTAGAATCCTTGCTAACATTTCTTGTCGTTCAGAAAGCAATTTTTTTACTTCAATCTTCAAAAATTTACTAAATTATACATAATCTCATGAGTAATATATAATTTTAAATAGATTTTCAAAATTCAATACTTTTCTTCAGACACTTTAAGTGGTTGGATTGTGCTTTATTTAGTAATTGAATATTAACATTAGTTGAAAATAAAATTGTATATTTAGTGCAGATTTTGTGATTAAAAATAAGGGAGGAATTCAGAGCAAAAAAGAAAATATGTACTTGTTGAGATGACAAAACAATATTATCGAAATTATATACCACCACATTTCCTTGTGTGGGTAGTCAGAGAGGACTGAGCACCAGATATTTTCCAAAATAAACCATTTGTTTTATTTTTTTTAAATATCTTTCGACTTTTAACATGAAAATAAATTAACACTGAGAGCAGTTGCAAATTGACGTAGTCAGAGTCAAAGCTGATATATAAAAAAATATTGCTTTTTCTTAAATTCATTCATTAGAAATATCTACTTAAAATGTGTAGTATATTTTTGTGAACATTGGAAAGAAGCTGTCTTTAATAGACTAAAATTAAATATTCACTCTTCAAACACCTAGTATTTGTCAAATATCACTGTTCACAAGTACATTATTTTCTTTAACATTAGCCTAAAGAAATTAAAAAAAATAACTTCTAGTTTAAAATTACATAAATAATGGAAAGAAATAATGATAAAGTAAGTAATTGGGGGTTTATAACGATGACTCTGGATTGTTCCAATCATCTTGGTCATCAACAGCATCTTGTCGCCATAAGTAAGTGCTTTTTAAGCTCGCATCCGAGTTGCCATGAGAAAGCACATTCATGTTGTGAGGTTCAAGTAAGTAGCTAACAGACTCTGTACTTGCAGAGTGTGACACCAAACTAGTTCGATTAGAGAGTGTATCTGATTTTTGAACATTAGATGATTCCTTAATTCTAATTTCATTAGTGCAACTAGGTAAAATGTCATGGAATTTCATATCACATTTACCATCCTCTAATGGGTTGAAAAGGTGGGAATCGCTCGAACTGTGATCAGGACTTGGACTAAATTCTACACTAATTGTTGCATCCGAAATATTACAATCATGTTTATCGGGAGAAAAGATTTTCTGGGATTGATTATCATACATCTTTCTTTTTTCACATTTTATAGGGGAGTTATCTTTAGAGCTATTATTGTCGCTACTAGAAGACGATTGTCTTTTTGATGCACTCATTTTTTCTTCTGAAACATTTCTTTGAGCTTTCGTTGACATTGAAGGAGAAGATCTTTCAGAAGATACGAGTGGGGTGGATTCATCATCGCTTTCTAATTCTCCAGATTTAATGTTCCTTTCGTTTGATCCTTTGTTAAACATTTTTTCTCTTAATCGATTTATTATTTCTACACTAGATGTTTGTGCTGCATTATCAGAAGTTGGTGGTTGTGTTCTCAATCTTGATTCATCAGTCGGATCTCCATTCCCATCAACCCGTGCTGAACTATCTTCTGCAGACCGTGATCGACCAGCAAGTTCTTTTCCTAGTTGAAGACATTGTTCTTCATCTTTTGTTAATAATAATGATGAAGGTCTCTTTTTATCTGATTTGGAATGTCTTCTAACCGGTGTTTCAGATTTTTTTTCACTCAAAGAAGACTTTCTGTATGATTTTTCAAGATTATTCATATTGTTTACTTTACATTGCTCTTGGCCACTAGATGGTTGTAGGACCATATTGGGATTTTCTACGTCAGTATGATTGCGTGATATTTGTCTGCTTACATCACTTTGAATTGAACTTTGCCGAGCAATTTTTTGTTTTTGACCAGAGAAAATATGAGAATTTTCCAAATTTGAAGGTTTGTTGTTAACCTTATCAAAATCGAAAACGTTGTCACATTTCTTTGGAATTGATTGATGAGTATAATATTGTTGGGTGTTATATTTGATGGTTTCATCTTCAAATTTAACAATCACTGGTGTTATTTCATTGTGCTTATTAGAAGTATCAGAACTACAACTCAGACCTCGTTCATTGATAGAAACATGCTTTTTAGATGATTGTTTAAAGCTCCCTTTAGATTTAAGAATAGAGGGATCTAATTTTTTAGTCATTTGTGGTGAAGTGGTTAATGATGGAGGAGGTGAGGTAGCCTGCCATCCACTACCTGGAGCCAGTAATACCAATTGGAGAGATTCACTTTCATCTGAAACTAAAAAACTTAAAGTTTGTAAAAAGAAAACTATATTATGTATATATTAGTATAACCAAATACTATTAATTAATCTAATGATATAAAAAATCAATAGGATTTTGTTTTCTTCCAAATAAAGATATGTGGAAGAAGAATTTATTATCTCTTTGTTAATAATTATACTTTATTAAATGCTTAATGATACAAAATGCTGATATATTTTTTTGCTCTCAAATAACATAGATCCTTGATTAATTTCACCTTGAGCTTTTTATAACAACACTTAAGATTTCCAAGTAGTAATATAATCAATATTAATTAATATCAATATATTTCATTTATAAAAATGATAATTACTAAACATAAATATATTTTTTCAAAAGATAAAAGGAATTACAAAAAAATATTTCTAATAACTTTCAGTATTGACATAAGATAATATTTTTTTTTTTAAATCATCATAATGTCCTA
>OX463840.1:24542666-24732813 GCA_949825065.1 Odontocerum albicorne
TATATATATATATATATATATATATATATATATATATATATATATATATATATATATATATATATATATATATATATATATATATATATATATATATATATATATATATATATATATATATATATATATATATATATATATATATATATATATATATATATATTACTAAATATTAAAAATATCTTTTAAGAATATACAATGTTTAATTAACATTTATTCCATCTAAATTTTAAATTTGTACTTGTTCCTGGTATACCATATTAGAGCATTCATTAATCTGTAGATTGTGTAAGGGTGGTTAAGTGTAACACTTAATAGTTTTGCCAGCACTAATGATTTGAAAAATACCAGATTTGATATTTTTTCATGTCCAGAATCCATTTTGCAGCAGCCGTTAATGTACTTTTTCCATTATAAAAAATCATCAAGTTATAAATGGAAGTTTGTCAGTTCTACATGCTAAGTAAAGGGTATAAGGATCTTTAGTGATTTAATTTTATTGATTGTTGACTAAACTACAACCAAAGTGGTGACCCATTAAACCAGGCATGGGCAACCTTTCCTAGGTCTGGGGCCACATTATCATTCTGTCTCCGTGTCAAGGGCCGGACCAAATTATTAACTATATTAAGGTAATATTAAATTAAATAAAACACATTGCTACTTCTTGCATATTTTATTTATTTATATAATGAACGACATTAATTGCTTATAAAATTTAATGTGACGATTGACTTTGTACTTGAATTATGAGACTATCAATATTGGCGTTGATATTGCTTAATGATAATCTCATCGAATTTTCGAGATTTTCATCTGTTATCCTCGTTCGAATTTTCGATTTGGTGTACTTCATCCTCGAAAAAAATTGTTCGCATGTATACGTGCTGCCAAAAAGACAAATGATGTTTCTTGCAAATCTACGTAAGTTTGTATAATTTTCTTCCACCAAATATAATTTATAAAAATCCGTCAAAGTAACTTTGTCAAATTGTGATTTTAGCGCTAAATCCCCCTGAAGCTCAATAAGTTCCATCTGTAAATTTGCTGGCACATTATTTACATCAGCATCCATCGGACGAGCAAATATAGCGAATGTTGAGTCTTTGTTTTGGAAGTCGGCAAACCTCGTATCAAATTGCTCTATTAGTGCCTTCAGTTCATCTCCATAAGAATTATATGTGATGTTTGTATGCCTTGATAGATTAGGAAAATGGTAACAATTTTTACCTCTTATCTGATTTTTCAAAAATCTAAGCTTATTACAAAAAACTTTGACATGGCTATGCAGTTCATGAACCAATTGTCCCTGTTTTTGTAGTTTTAAATTAAGATCATTTAGTTATCCTGTGACATCTACAAGGAATGCTAAATCACACACCCATTGATTATCTTTTATTTGGTTGATTGTGTTTCCTTTTATGTCCATAAAATCTGCAATGTCTTGTCTCAAATCATAGAATCGTTTCAACATGTTTCCTTTACTCAACCACCTTACTTCACAGTAATAAGACACATCTTCATAGTCTGAAAATAGGTCTTCCAAAAACACCTTAAACTGGCGGTGATTAAGTGCACGTGACTTAATAAAATTAATGCTTGCTACTACTACATCCATAACATTCTTGAATTTCATCGATTTTGCGCACAAATTTTGCTGGTGGATAATACAATGAAAATTTGTTAAATTTTCCGGCTGGATCTGTAATTCTATTGCTCTTTCATTAACAACTCCAATAAATCCTTTCCGTAAGCCAACCATTGCAGGGGCACCATCAGTACATATGCCAGATAGTGCACTCCATTTAATCCCAAAGCTTTCGAAGACTATGTTGACTGCTTCAAATATATCTTCACCGGTAGTCGTTCCTTTTAACGGCTGAAGAGCTAATAATTCTTCTGTGATTTTGAAGTCCACGTCAACTCCTCTGATAAATATTGCTAATTGTGCTGTATCAGAGGCATCTGTGCTCTCATCCAAAGCAATTGAAAATGCTTCGAATCCAGTAATCACCTCTTTCAAACTTTTTTTGATATCATCAGCCATCATTTCTATACGTCGGACAACAGTACGTCTCGACAAAGATATTCTCTCAAAGTCTTTTTTCTTTTCAGGACAGATTATACTTGAAACGTCGAGCAGACACTCTTTAATAAATTCTCCTTCACCAAATGACTTAGAATGCTTTGCAATTTTTTCGCTTACAACAAAGCTGGCTTTAACAACGCTATCGTGCTGCGTTATTTGCTTTTTGAACATTTGTTGCTGGGTATCCAAGTTCTTCTTCAACTTCTGTATCATATCTTTTCGAATTTGTTCATTTATTTGTTGGTGATCCGCATGCCTCGAAGTAAAATGTCTCTTTAAGTTGAATTCTTTGTTGACGGATACGGACTCCTTACACAGCAAACATACGGGCATTCCTTTATTCAGGATAAAGAAATAATCCTCCGTCCACTTGTCTTGAAATTTTCGACACTCTGCATCAACTTTTCTTTTTTTCGACATAACCCCTGACATTGTCACAAATTTAAAAACAATATTCAGAACTGACAAACAAAACTGTCTTCTACGCCAGAACGCACCAGTAAACAGAACAAACCAGACCAGAAGTCGCGTGAACACTAAATAAGGGGAATGCGGCGCGGAGGGGGACGGAATTAGTGTGCTGCACTCGGGATATTTCGTGCCTACGAACTTTGCCGAAACACAAACCATCGGATGCATTGCGATAATAATATATATTATTATATTATGTAGCGCGGAGGGGGTGGGCCCCGCTCGTAATCCTTCGGTGCGTATACGAGCTTCCCCGAATCACTGCAAGCGCCCGTGTCATCTGCATTATTTTAACTAATGTATTTCTCAATTACTTCGCCGAGATGAATCAGGGCCGGACAAAATAGCTCCGCGGGCCGGATCCGGCCCGCGGGCCGGCGGTTGCCCATATGTGCATTAAACTAAGGAAAAATGGAATATGGTCATCTATATGCGCATATATGACAAACTTTCAATTATTTCTGGAAATAAGTTTTCATGGGTGGATCTTTACTTCTACATTATCACTGTTTTTATAATATCCCTGTATGTCTGAAGGTTCTAAGACATGAAACAATTTTCATATTTCTTATGAATTCTACGCTATAATATTGGATACCAAAAATGGCACTATACTTTTCTGTAAAAGAATATATGTATGGGTTTTAATCCCACAGTGCAATTGTTAAGTGAACTTCTATTTCTCAATGGAGAGAGAATTCCGTGAAGGCGCTAACAATCCGCCCGTGGGGACGCACTCTTTAAATGATGCAAAAATGTTAATGCTCACTAGCCATAAAAGCTAGAAAAAAAAGATGTCACATATTGTACAGTTGGAACTCTGATTTCTTTATAAATATGTCAGCCAGAATGTTTTTTGATTACATGATTATGTCTTGGAATATGTAAAGCTATGAGCAGGTAAATGATTGAATGAGTAGCTTTGTTGACATTTTTTATGAATCAACATAAGTTTTGATTGGCTGGACAATTGAGGTTAGGAGCCGATCAAGTGCCAATTTTCGACAGCTTAATTTTTATTGGTTGATTGTATACTAAAAAAGTATAAAATCAGAAATTGATTTTAAAAGAGGAATGCTTAGTTTCAAGAAAAAAACGTTATCATTAGGTTTTTAATTGGTTCAATAAATGTTTTGGAATAAAAAACAATGTTCTTCACATTCCTGTTGTTTAGTATAATTTATATAGGAGGCATTAAAAGATAGATAATTTATTAACATGTGAGTGAAGTGTATGTTAATTTCTTAAAATTAAGAAATTGTTTTACATTCTGAATGTAAGTGGCATGCAAAGAAAATAAATAAAATAAAGATTTTTAGTATTAATGCATGCAGTAACAGTGACCCACAGTGTTATTAAAATACATGATTTATATTTCTAACAATTAAATTTCACAGTTGATCATGCATAATATGATGAATAAAATAAAACTCAAAAAAAGCATTATTCTTTTATTATACAGATAAATAAATAAATAATACATTTTTAATCAATATAAGATATAGAAAACATTTGACACCTAACAAAGTTTTTGTTGACTGGTTTCAAGGTTTAATCATTAAAAAATATCATACTTTGTAGTGTTAGTACTTATTACAAAAGCTTTTGAAACACAATATGGAAAATTAATAAAATAGTATGTTTATAGTATTGTTATTAGTTTAAAGTGAATTTTTTTTAACAAGTCATTTGTTACATAAAATATTTATGACAAGAGACATTTGTTACATAAAATATTTATGCATCATGATATATGAATATCTAAAAGTAGTCAACATATTAATGAATGGAGTGACATTTTTCATGAAGTTCAAAGAATAATATAATCCAAAGAGAATTAATAATGTGATAGGTATAAAATAAAAACTCTATTTCCAAATTGTTTTTAAGGGAAAATCTGTGCATATTGTTGTTTACCTTAATGACTTGTATTTTGAATACAAATCACAAACCTTTTCAATGCACCAACAGAAAAAAATACATTAAAATGTTTGTAATTAACAAATGATTTAAACAACTAATAAGATATTAGTTTATATAAGGTATAAACATTAATGGTGTCAGGAATTATTAATAATGAATTGTACCAGTTTCAATTTGATTTATATATTTTATATTTACAAACTAAAATAAACATCAAAAACATCCATGCAACAACATCAAAAACAAAAGCTATTTAAAATGAAAACATATCCCCCTTGACGAATAATGAAATTTTTAATGAAATTTACTTCCTATCAAGAAGTAGTAACATAACATTAATATTTCTTTAAACTCTAAATTACTTTCATTTTGAGTCAAAATGATCCCAGTAAACACCACAATCTAATGAAAAGTGTTACATAACCAAACTACAAGGTGTGTCAATTAATAACTGAAGCATGGGGAAGATAAACTAATCACCATTATATATGATTTTCTTTAAAATAAACGTTTTGGATGTATCAAATTTTAAAATACAAGGACACAATTTAAGGAAATGGAGGGTAAGATGCAGTTGAAATGAGGGAATTATGAAACAAATACATATATAAATATAAAATAAAAATATTAGTATGTAAACTACTAATTCTACCAAATAAATACGGTTTCCAAGCAATAATTATTTTATAAACCTTTTTAGGTGTAATATATTATACTTTCAAAAGCAATTATTTCTGTAAAAATATATTGATAAATAATTTCTATAAAAAATATTATTTTTAATTAAAAATATAAAAGAATACATCATAAAATGTCAAGTTCAAGAAGCTAACTTGAATACACTATACATATAACATATCTTCTAGAATAAAATATCTTGGCCACTAAGATATTATTTGAGAGAAATACCTAATTTGTTAAATAAAGTAAATACATTTTTGACTAATGGTCTGGTCTATGGTCATCAATAGAAATTGTATATAAGATATTTGTAAAAATAAATAAAATATGCATTTGACACTTTTTAGATCTAAAATGAAAAAGCATTCAAGGTGAGTGAAATGTTATTTATTATTTTGTGATTCAAAAAGCTCTTTGAATTTGTTATATGCAGTGTTACTGAGATTTTACGTTTCTCCGTGAAGTACATTAAAAATGTTTGGATCCGATTAATTTTCATACACGTCAATTCAAATCTATCCCCAAATTTATGATACATTAAAATTGAAATTCACACATCTGTAAATTTGGATTTGTGATTAGAGACATTTTTGGTATTTTTATATATTTTTCGAAATTTAGGATTTTTTATATAATTTTCAATATTCAAAAATTACTCAATTTTGTAGATATTTTTATATTAAATATGAATGTTGAAATTTTTACACTTAGTTCATTTAAATAAGGTTACTTTTGATACGAATATATATATTTATTTCCAGGCAATTTTGAAGAAAAGACAGTTAAAATTATAAACATGTTTAAATTCGGAATATTTAACAGTAAATCACTTTTTTATTCCACTAATTACATTAATACCCTCTACACATGTTTTTACCTCCAATCCCGAAGCTTTATTTAGGCAGAATCAGTTTCCGTCTGAAGAAAGCCAGGAGAGTTATGAGGTAGAAACACATCTAGCGGGGATTAATGTGGAATAACAAAGTAATTTACTATTAAATATTATTATATGGAGTTTCACAAGTTAAAGCCGATACCTTTGATAGATCATTTTGATTTGTATATAACGAAAAAAATATGTTGTATTTTATATGGTAATACCAAACAAGATATTTTGTATGAATTGCTTCATTCTTCATTACATACATACGAGTACCATTTTACCTTTTCCCTCGTTTCGTACATGTAAAATCGGGTTAAGACACTTTATTTATATCAGTATTTATAAATAATTAGAACTACTATTCAATAATTCAAATATATATCATACATCATATAAAAAAATAAATTATATGACGTACAAAATAGTATGTGAAAAGATCCATAATTATCATTATAGTTCGGAAAATCTAGGATGAGTCCTGTGACAGCTCACAAATTTGCCCCAATACAACCTTGTAACGATGTTCAGTTACTTTAATTATTTTATAAACTTTAATGCAAGCCTCAATTCTAATAAATAGCAAGTTATTTAGGTAAATACATTACATAAGGTTGTATTGGGGCAAATTTGTGAGCTGTTACAGGACTCATCCTAGAATTTTCGAACTATAGGTAATTGTAATTTTGATTGAAGGAAATAAATATTGGCTTTTTTTATATCAACTTTAAATGACATATTCAGTATATAGTTTGAAGTACTAGAGTAGAGTAGACCAATATGTTTCTGTCTAATGACATATTCAGTATAAAGTTTGAAGTACTAGAGAAGAGTAGACCAATATGTTTTTGTCTAATGACATATTCAGTATATAGTTTGAAGTACCAGTGGAGAGTAGACCAATATGTTTCTGTCTAATCAATTATAAAAGTTGCCCATGTTTTCGCAAGAATTTCATAATATTGGTTCGATAAGAGGCACTTTCTACATAAGATTTTATCTAGGGATGGTTTTTATTTTCGCTCCGTAAGTCTTTATAAATTTCATATGAAACTGAGCCTGCAGTACCCTTTCACACGGAAACATCATTATATAGATAAGTCCCAATGCAGAAAACTTAAACAATGAAAGAGATATGCAGAATTGGCAGCACAGAAATGTTCAAGACCCCATGGCATTGAATATAAATGTAGTTTCTGCATCCTCAGAACAAAAATATAACATTTTAAAATCAATATTATGAGTATGTATTTTTCTCTTCACATTGAAAAAAGTTATTTGTTACAAATGTGTATTTATTTTATAAGTTAAATAATTGAAATGTCCTTTTCTAGAGAAAATAATCTACAATAAATAAGTACAAAAAGCCACTATACATCACTAATGATATCACTTGAAATATTAACAATAGTTTGGTCTGAATACTTAACAGGCATAATTATCACAGTAGGTTCTATGTTTTTTTCATCCTTACTAGAATACTGGGTCGAATTTGCATTCTCAAATCTAACTTTTGGTGCATCTCTACTACCAACATGTGATAAAGTTATTTCATTTAGTTCAATATCAGAATGATTTGTATCTCCTGGGTTTGATGGTTCGGTGTTCATGCAGAGCTGTGAGAAAGCGGTGCAATCAGGAGCTTCCGGGGGTAAGTTATCAGTGAGGAAGAAGTGCTGGACAGAATCAGTAGGAGAGGAGAGGGACGTTTTATGCTCCCGGATGGTGGGAAGGGGACCAGGTGTCTCACCTGAGGTCACAGGGGGATCTCCACAAAGGACATCCTCTAATGCTTCTTCATTTAAAGTTTGGAGGGCACCACATATCATTTGTTCCTCCAAAGTAACCTGTAAAAGAACTTTATATTTATAATCCTTAAATATTGAGTTTTAATCAATTTAAAATAATAATAACAAAAAATATTATGATAATATATGTATCTTAAAATCAATAGACAATAAAAATATATTTGGCTATACATGAGGGTGGATCAAATATAAACGAGACTTTTTTGTTTTATTTTTTTATTTGCAGAAAGAAAAAGATCAAGTCCACATCATTTTTCTACGTAATCTCCTGCTTTAGAAATGCATTTTTTCCAGCGGATTGGTAGTATTTTTATCCCGTCATCGTAAAAAGAATTGGATTGTGTCAGCAGCCAATTGCACACAAACCTCTCTACTCCATCGTCATCATTGAATCGTTGGCCTCGCAAAGCTTCTTTCAGTGGCCTAAAGAGATGAAAGTTGCAGGGCGATAGATCGGGGCTATAGGGAGGGTGGTCCAGTCGTGTCCAACTCATTTCCTCCTATTGTTCGCATGTTACAGTTCACGTTTTTTGCATCGATAAAGCAAGTTTACTTTCACTCAATAGCTCGCAGTAGTACGCCGCATTGATGGTGTGACGATCGTGCAAAAACTTGATGTGTGCCACGCCGGTCCCAAAAAACAGTCGCAAGCACCGTACCAGTTGACAGCCGAGCCTTGGTTTTCACAGGGACTGCCTCACCCTTTTTTTTCCGCTTCATGCTGACTTGTTTCCACTCGGGCGTGTAGTGGTGTACCCAAGATTCATTGCAGGCAACGATGCGACTTAAAAAAATGCATTCCCTTCTTGTGCAAAATGTGCCAAGAGCCGCTCACAGACGTGTCAACTTTTGTTCTGCTGTCAAAAGACGTGGGACCCATTGAGCAGGTCTTTTGTGATTATGGATTGAGTGCTCCCATAACTTATTCCTATCTCAGAACAAATTTCGGAAACCGTCAAATGTCAGTCACCTTCCAGAAGATCACGAATGGCGTTAATGTTCTGTTCAATAATGCTCGTCCGTGGGTGACGATCATTGCTCTCGTTTTCGACCCCTTCACGGCCTTTCATGAACTCCTTATTGAAAATGCCAGGCAAACACACGGGGCTTTGACAGTATTTGATCCCCAAACTGTGCCGTCAGTCTCAGCAGAATTTCAGCCGGTTTTACGTCCTCACGAGCAAAAAACTTAATAATTATTTGCGCAATCGACGGGTCCACCTTTTTCTCAGACATCGTATGCCATACTAATGACGGAATCAGCCGAGGCCGGCCGATCACTTTCTCCACCCTGATATCCCCACCCAACACTCTTTGCGGTGGCCGCGCGCGCTGTGTTTAAAATTACGCGCTTTAAACAAAAGTTTAGTTTATATTTGATCTACCCTCATACTAAATATTAGTTTAAATACTTCTGAATTCCTACTTTGTCATATCACTCTTATAGATGCATATTAGGAATTAGATATCAATTAAAATTATTACTAATGAAATTCATATCTACCAAATCGATTATCTTATTTCATAGAATAAAAATAATACATTTTCATAAAACACAAATAAATAAAGCATGAATGTACTGATAAAAATATATATACAAATTCTAAAAAAGGAAAAAAAGGTTATTAATTTTGTCACTAATGGGCAGCGTTTTGGGATATGGATACAGTGATACATATTGTATTTTGCGGCTTTGATGGTATTGACATTTTTTCTTTCTTAATGCATTGTTTTCAATCCTGTATCATTACTTATACAATATATGTAATTTGTTAATGACATTTTTAACATTCTTTAGTAACAATACTCGCTAGCATACATATATAATAACCAATCAGATATAATAGCATAAACTGCTAATGTAAATTAAAAATTTTAATTTATTTTCCTCACCAAAATTTACTTCCATATTAATTCTTCAGTCCAAATATTTTAAAGGGCTCACTTCTTCAAAATGTTGACACATTACTGTTAATTGTAAAGAATTGATGTGTTCTTTGTTCATCACCATCGTTTTTGTCTTTTTTTTATTAATCCTCAATTACCACATTCGACAGACTCTGTCAACTCACTCCAGTAAGAGTTGGAGGTCTTCCAGTTTTTGCAAAAAGGATATCAATAAATTGAAACATTAGATGCCACCACATTCTTTTTGGTAATGAATGAAACGGTGATGTTAAATGTTTTATATACCGACACATCAAGCTCTGATTTTCTTTTCTAATGAAGACCAGAGCATGGGGTGAGTCTTCAAAGGTTGAAGAAGGTTCGAATACAAATATTCTAAATTATTAAAACTGGAATAGTAAAACCGTCTTGAAGAAGCAGGTTGGGTTATCTAATTGAAGGCTTCTCATTTACCGTAACCTGAATGACTAGATAAAATGAACATGAAACCTTTTTGAACAGAGTTAAATTTAAAAAAATTGTATTGGGAGCACAAATTAGTTCGGTCCGTTTCCAAAAGATGGCTCTGGCTGTTATGAATGGTTCATAGTGACAGCCGATTTTGGCGGTTTCAGAATTTTTCACTTGCGAGCAGCTGATTCAAAGGCAACAAAGAAAAGGTTTTTTGCATCGGATTGTAACTGGAGATGAGAAGTGGATATTCTACAACAACCTCAAGAAGAAAAAATACTACGGTAAGCCCGGTCAATCGTTGCCATCGACCTAAACATCAACACCAAAACCGAATATACATGGTTCGAAGATCATGCTCTGTATCTGGTGGGACCAAAGGGGTGTTGTTTACTATGAGGTGCTGAAACCTGGCAATTCCATTACGGGCGATCGGTATCGGCTACAATTAATTCGTTTGAGCCGTGCATTGCGAGAAAAACGGCCGGAATACGAGCAAAGACATGATAAAGTTATTCTTCTTCATAACAACGCTCGGCCTCATGTCGCAAAAGTCGCAAAAAAATATTTGGAAATGCTCAAATGGGATGTTTTACCGCACCCGCCGTATTTCCCGGACATTGCTCCTTCTGATTACTGATTGTTCCGAAGGATGCAGCACGATTTGGCAGGTCACCGGTTCACTTCTTTCGTAGAAACCGAAAATTGGCTCTAAACTTGGATCGCCTCAAAAGACGAGTCATTTTTTCGAGATGGAATTCGAAAATTGCCTGAGATGGGAAAAAGTAGTAGCCAGCGATGGACAATAATTTAATTGATCTGTTCATTCATTTTGTTTAGAAATAAATGCATTTTTGAACACAAAAAAACGGACCGAACAGTATCTATCGGTAATAGAGAACTATTTTTTTTATTACTAGACAATTTACCCACACTAAGATGATTCGTGCCACCACATTAAAGTTACTAATACAATTATGAGTCGGTAAAACAAAAAAAACATCTATTTAATGCTTCAACTGAAATTTAACAATCGATCTATAAGTGGAAAAGTTCCTCGAAGAAAGAAGAAATGCTACATTGTATTGTATTACACTTTCGTTTTATACAGAATAACCTGGCGGGGGTTATTGTCATTTGGCAATATCTTCCAACCAGCCAGAAAGATATTAAAGTGGTCTTAAGTGAAAACCAGACTGGAATACTTTTAAAAAAAAATCTAGCTTGCAGCAGGATTTGAACCCGCAACCTCTGGGTTGGGAGACAGGCGTCTTACCAACTAGGCCACAGAGGTCATCTCATTCTATTCATTGGATGTGGCAAAGATATGGCGTTTAGTAAATCAGATAACCGAAAAACATATGATTTATAATTTCATCGTACAGACCACATTCGCAACCGGGATCTTCCACAATACCCATTTTGTAAGGGTGACTAGCTATCACGCAGTGGACCATCCGCAAGCGACATATGACTGACACTTCCATCTTGTACATTTGTAAGGGTGACTAGCTATCACGCAGTGGACCATCCGCAAGCGACATATGACTGACACTTCCATCTTGTAGATTCTCATAATATTAAACCATGGTTTCAAAGAGATAGATTGGATGAAAAGTAAACAAATGTTTCGCAAAAAAGTGATTGTCTTACTAGGACTTTTAATTTTGATGGCCTATTAACATAGATAAGTATGTCATTTTTAGAGACACTTAATGAAGATTATGGATGAAAAAATGGCTGAATTTTTTTGTAATGATATGCTAATCCTGAACATTTTCCACCCAATTTACATTGAATCTTTTACTTACCAGTTGAATATATACTAACGGTTTTTACAAAGTTAGATTTAGTGTCATTACTATAAACACAGAAATATTAAATATTACAAAAACCTACGTTAGTAAATAGTAAAAAATAAAAAACTAAAGAAAATTTAAATCACACAAATACATAAAATGAATAAAAAAATATGCACAAGATAAAAAAAAACCATGACAAACAAGAAAGACACTTCTATTGTGTCATTACCTGGTACTCTTGATACTCTTGTCCATATTTCTATCCGTGACGTAAAGTGCAGAGAAAAAATAAAAAGATTAATTTAAGTAGAAATTTAATTCTATATGTGCAGTGCATAAAGCTTTTGTAATTTGGAAAAAGTAAAGAAAAAATCAAGTGTCTTGAACATAGACCTTATCAATGCATTGATGGCATTTACAATAGAATAATTAAAAAGCTTTTGAAATACTATCAATAAAAATGTGGCTAACCTGCTTTTCCATTGTTGATGGTTTAGTTTTAGGAGGATCGTGAGATGTTCTTAGTTTTGTTTCTTTTTCAACTCTTTCTTTATCTGGAAAATTATTAAATTGATTACAAAAATGTTGAAAAGCCGGCTGCAGAATTTTAGGGTTTACAGTCCTTAAATCTAGTGAAAACTTGTAGCTTCAGAAGAAAGGGTAAGGCTAGTGACAAAGTGGTTTTCCCCTCAATATGAAATCTTTATAAATCAGTTTAGTTTTCCTAATAATCCACTACAGAATCAGAAATGTCATTACTGTGCATTAACACATTTTATAAAGTTAATTCTAAAATATATAAAAAAATATATCTTAGTATTCACAAATATTATATATATTACTAGAATTCTGACAAAAAAACTTATATACACCATATTATATAATGGTAAGGATATAAAAGAAAAGTAAAATACCTTGACTAATAGATGTACTCTGTGATGACAATCCAGAATCCAACTCTCTCAGTCCAAGAATCAAAAGTTTAAAAAGTTCCCAGTCACCAAAGTTAAGATTTAAGACCTGTAAAAATGTAATTTCAGTTTTGTAAAGAATATTTGGAAGGAAATATGTATGTATAACACATCGATCAATAAGTCCCGGGACTAACCAACAGATGGCGCCTCTAATAACAAATCTATACCATTCTCAGTTAGTACCAGCCTTTAGAAGTTGCGTGTCAAACTTTCATGACATTCTGCCATTGGGTCATTGAGTTACAGTGGTTTTAGTGACGCTACTTTTGCTATTTTCAAAACAATGGAAAAAACCGAATTTCGTGTTGATAAAACATTGCTTTTTAACCCTCATAGTCCGGCTGGCTACATATGAAGTCGAATAAAATCGGGCCCAAATGCCGGCTGGCTACATCCGCAGCTCGCACATATTCTCTGTATAACACGTTTATTATTATGTAAATTTACTACTACAGATCAAAAGTAAAAAAGTGTAGCGCATACATTCATATATTTTCTGTGATTTGGAATTAAAGTTTCACCCTTCTTATATGAATGTTTAATATTATTTTATTTTATTGTAAGATGTGTCCCATGAAAACTTCGCGCATAGCGGCCATCGGTTACCCATACAGTCATATATCCGCCGAGTCGCGAAGTGGTAGTGTTTTATCTGTGTCGGTACACGTACTTGATCTCGAGTGTATGTTTATTTAGGGTGACTGTTATATTGTTATTTATTAGACATTATGTTCGGAGTTCGTTGTCATTTATGTTTTTTTTTTTTATAAACAATCATTTTTGTGTGAGGGAACTCATTTAATTTTATTATTTGTGTAGATTTTTATTCATAATAATGCTGGTTTGTGAACATTGATGTTTTGTTTGAGTGTATTTTTCTGTTTATTGAACCATTTTTCTGTTTATTGAACTATTTTTCTGTTTATTGAACCATTTCATAATTTAAAAGATGGATGACGATGCAATAGAACAGTATATTCTAGACATTGATTCTGATTTTTCTATGAGTGACGACGAAGATTATATACCGGATAATATTGCGGACGTCGATGATCCTTCAGAAATTAGTGATAGTGAAATTGACAATTCTAATGTTTTAGATAATACAGAGCCCACATCAACCGTAAATGTAGACAATATTTCATCTGAGTGGCAAAATGGCATTAACTTTCATCCAGTATTGCATGACTTCAACCAACAATCTGGATTGAGAAATTGCGATCTCAATGAAGAAAGTAGGGAAATAGATTATTTTGAACTACTTTTGAATAGTGACATAGTGAGAAAAGTTTCTGAAGAAACGAATAGATATTATGATCAACTAAAGATAAAAAAAAACTTTTTCCCAGCATTCACAAATGAATGAATGGAAGCCCGTGAATGCTGATGAAATATATCTATTTTTCGCTTTATCAATGCTTATGGTTCGGAGCAAAAAAAGCAGGATCAGGCAATATTGGACAAAGGACAAATTAATATCGTCACCAATTTTTGGCGAGACAATGTCACGAGGTAGATATTTGTCTATTCTAAGTATGCTACATTTTTCCGATAGTTGCAAACAGCCAAAAGACGATATTTTATATAAAGTAAGAGACTTTGTCGATTCGGTGTGTGAAAATTTCAAGACTTTTTTTTATTCTTTTAAAAATTTGTGTATCGATGAGTCACTAGTATTATTCAAAGGTAGGTTACGAATAAAACAGTATTTGCCGGCAAAAAGGCACAAATTTGGAATTAAACTCTTTGTTCTGTGTGATTGTGAAACCGGTTTAGTTTTAAAATTAATTATTTATTGTGGAGCAAAAACCAAAATACCTGTAAGTAATATAGACGAACAATCATCCAAGGATATGGGGGTTTCGGGAAAAGTGGTTGTGTCCCTACTATCAGAATATTTGTGTAAAGGGCATACTGTTTATACGGATAACTGGTACTCAAGTCCAGCTTTATTTAAGTATTTGCACGATCAAAAAACCAACGCCTGTGGAACAGTAAAAAAAACTAGGAAGTACCTGTCAAAATTTGGAATCGTGCAGAAAGGTGAAACATCATCAATGACTTCTGGATGTCTACTTGCTGTAAAATGGCACGACAAGAGAGATGTGCACATGTTGACAACTGCACAAGATGCGTCACCAATAGAAACCGGCAAAGTCGATTACAAAACAAAAGCCGCTATTGTGAAACCATCGTGTGTAGTTAGTTACAACAAACACATGGGCTCCGTAGACAGGTCAGATATGATGATCACCTTTGTAGAGTGCGTCCGTAAAACCAATAAGTGGTACAAAAAGATCGCGTTTCGTACAATTGACGTGGTCTTAATAAATGCTCACGCGATGTTTAAGTTTAAGACAAAAAAAGACGTGAGCCTAACAGACTTCCAATTAGAAGTTGTTCGACAACTTCTAAAAAAATATCATCATCCGGAGTCAACACCTAAATCCAAACAAAGTGGTGACCATCCCCTTAGACTAAGTGCACGGCATTTTTTATCAGACATTCCACAAACTATCAATTCTAAGAGACAATCAGTTTATCGGCGGTGTTTTGTATGTAAAAATACTACGCGGCAGCCTCAGAAACGTGTTCAAACTCGTTAATGGTGTAGTGACTGCGAAGTTGCCTTATATCCAACTAATTGTTTTAAGGCATATCACACAATTCAAAAGTTTGAGTTTTAAAAGTTCAACAATACTAATGCATGGACACCCTATCCATATGCCGACGAACAGTTGCGCGAGTGTGTGTGTTTGTGCCGAGATATTTTTTGAGACCTTCCATTACATTTAATTATTACTATGATTCTTTTCGATAAAGATAATTTTTGTATATGGAGATCATGTTCAAAAGTACATTCTCGATGTGGATGACTAAATGTTTACGATAGATCTTATAATAAAAAATCCCGTAAGTGATTTACTTAAGTGGCAGCTCCATTCTCACGGTAATATATTTTTATTTATTTTAAAGTCAATATGAAACAAAAAACTCTGATTATTTTTATATTGTACTAACACAAAGGTACAACATTTGACTATAATATGCTGTTTATTTGGTAACTTTATTCCTTTTGTGTGAAGAGTAATTAAATTGTTTATAAGTGCGTTCCAATGTTTAAAATTCTCGCCGGTCTGAGGGAGTACTTCGCGTAAATCTTAGCCGATCTCTAAGGGTTAATGGGAAAAAATACCGTTCAAAGTTGCGTGAGATAGCTGACACCCTGAAAATATAATTTGGTAGTGTTTACACTATTTTGCATGAACATTTGGTCATGAAAAAGCTTTTTTCGAAATGGGTGCCGTGTTTGCTCACAATGGAACAGAAACAACAACGCATCGATGATTCATAGTGCTGTTTGGCACTGTTTACGCGAAATAAACAGGAGTTTTTACGTCGGTATGTGACAATGGATGAAACTTGGATCCACCACTATACTCCGAAATCAAATCGGCAGTCAGCTGAGTGGAGAGCAGCTGGTGAAAGTCGTCCGAAGCAACCAAAAACTCAACAGTCGGCCGGGAAGTTTATGGCCGTATTTTGGGATGCGCATGGTATAATATTCATCGATCACCTTGAAAAGGGAAAAACCATCAATAGCGAATATTACATAGCGATATTGGAGCGTTTGAAGGCAGAAATTGCAAAAAAACGGTCCCATATGAAGAAGAAAAAAGTTCTCTTTCATCAGGACAATGCACTGTGTCACAAGTCGATGGTAACGATGGCCAAATTGCATGAGTTGAACTTCGAATTGCTTCCGCACCCACCGTTTTCTCCAGATTTGGCCCCCAGCGACTATTGGCTGTTCGCAGACCTCAAAAAGATGCTCCAGGGAAAGAGATTTGGCCCCAATGAAGAAGTGATTGCCGAAACTAACGCCTATTTTGAAACCAAAGATAAATCGTTCTATACGGCTGGCGTAGAAAAGTTAGGAAAGCGTTGGAATGAATGTATCACTCTTGAAGGAGACTATGTTGATGAATAAAGAAGAATTTTGGCAAACAAATGTTGTTTTAGTAGTTAGTCCCGGAACTTATTGATCTGTGATGGCTCACTTCACTGTGACAATGAAGTTTTTCAACTAATGTTGTAAATAATCCTATTTTCATCGCTAGTTATGATTCATTTGAGAAAAAAATAATTTTCATTGTGCGTAAGTAGTGACTCGCAAGCAAAAAAATTGGCAGTTAAATTTTTTATAATCCATTGATGTAGCACCCAAGTCTCGAGCGTTATGACCATCCTAAGTTTACATAAATGTTGTGAAACAATAATGACAGTAATGTGATATTTAAAATTTCATAAAAACACGCTAGGGCTTACCGATCGCAATACAATTTAACTAAAATAACTATTGAAATATCACCTTTCAAATGGCGTATAATATTTTCGTGCAAGAAATTGGTCACGAGTCGAAATACACCACCAAGTGAAGAAAACGGAAGGAATATATGTTGTAAGG
Organism: Odontocerum albicorne; assembly: GCA_949825065.1. NCBI lineage: Eukaryota > Metazoa > Arthropoda > Insecta > Trichoptera > Odontoceridae > Odontocerum > Odontocerum albicorne. Next base: position 24,560,121 of record OX463840.1, read on the forward strand.
AATATATGTTGTTGTAGGAATATAAGAAAACGGAAGGAATATATCCAGTAAAAGTCTGAGAATTTGAAATTCAGATGACAAAATATCACAAAAAATTCGAATATTAAATTCCAGGATCACTAAAAACAATTCGAATTTTCCGGACATTTCTTTCGGCTAGGAACATTGAGGTAATTTTTTTTCCTGTAAAAATAATGAAAGTCAAGTCAAGTTTTGCTGACATAGTTCCGCAATACTGACACATAATAAAATATTTAATTGTAAAATAAATAAAAAAAACATCCTAATTTTCATGAGCAGCCAGTGCGTAGGAATTTAAAAAAAAACACTATAATGATCACTCATGTTGTTTATAGTTAAGGCATTAACGTTGTGGAGGTTTAAAGACATTGTAATTTATTTTTAACAAACACTGTTTATTCCACTTTTTTGTGACGGTATAACCCTACCGGTTTCAAGGCTTTCACCTCATCTTTGTTTGCGCTCCCCTGAAGATGAGGTGAAAGCCTTGAAACCGGTAGGGTTATACCGTCACAAAAAAGTGGAATAAACAGTGTTTGTTAAAAATAAATTACAATGATCACTTATTTGATATTGACACGGTCACAAATTTACATAGATTAACTCATTTATGAATGCATGGGTAATAAGAATATGATGTCACTGGTTTTTATTTGGTCACCCACTTGATAATGATATACTAGTAATCTATGATTGACAGTTTTTGACAAATTAATGTTCACAGTTGTGAAATTATTAAAGGTAAAATAAAAAAAAATACATAATAATTTATATGAAAATAATTCTCAACACTATACCTATTAATGTCACCTTTTGGGTTAAAAAAGTAACTTATTTTGATTGGGCTCGCACTCGACTGCAATGTGATTTACCACAAAATCAAAGATTTGAGAGACAATAAACGGTGAAGAATGCAAAAATGAACTGGTAAATAAATAAGTCTATGAATCTTAGAGGAGGAAACATACCTGTTTAAGCTCATTGAGGTCACAATGCATAAGAACACGTCCAGATATATTATGATGTCTAAGTTGAGGCATTATTGTAGAAGCTGCAGATGATAATTCTCTTTCTATCATTGAGCAAACACTTCCGACACTAAGTTTTGATAAGAAAACCTCACCTAAATCTCCCTGAAAAATAATGCAAAAAATGTATTTGTAACTTCATAGAACAAAATTCAAATTCAATTTAAATTAAAAAAGTAAATGCTGTTTATTTTATTTATTTGCAATGTGCTTCAAATTAATGTGATTTTTTATTTCTTTTTAAAAGGAATTGTAAACATTGTAGGATGGTTGTTCAAAAAACCCAAGGATTTGTTTGTTTCATAAGACCTGTTAACACCCAACATCGCTCTAAGAATTTATGTAAGATAGCTAATAAGCCCCAGTACACCATTAAATTTAAATGAAAATAAGTCTAAAACTAAACTAGTAAAAATGTGAATCTCTTATTACAATAATAAAAATGTTTAATCTTTAACATAGTCAAAAACATAAAGTGCAGCTGTGGACTTGGATGGAGACATTGTATGGTATAGTATACTTGTCTTTACAAAGGAACGTATGGGGAGATAAGATAATAAAAAATAATAGTCCTAGTCACTTACAGAAGGACATATGTTTACTGTGAATCCTTCAGTAATCTTGATGTTTTGGATTCAAATTCATACTTACATGAAATATTTCATACAGTCTTCTAAAATCCCTTTCAACAAGCAATTCTTACCCGCACATCCCATCTTTGGTTTTGTTACATATTTGATAAAATGAATAAAGCAAAACTTACATGTAAATATGAATAATTGTAAGAGGCTGGTTGGGGGGAGGACAGGGGCACGGGCTGAGGAGGTGTGGGTTCAGGCCAGTTGGGCCAAGCGCCTGGTGTGCTTCCGCCGTATATTGGGGGCAGTGCTGGAGGCCTTTGCTGCAAGAATAATAAGCTTTCAATACCTATACCAGACCAATCTAAGACCTTAGGAATAATCATTCTATCTACATAGATTTGCATTTGTTTGAAATACCAGTTGTGGTTAGGTGGAATATTGATAAACAATAATTTCGGTAATGTATTAAAGATGACCATGCCATAACCCTGATTTTAGACTTTTCTGGGGACGAGGCAAAAATGTTGCAAAATAGGGGTGTGTAAATTATGGAAAATGATATTTTAGAATATTATTTACATTGTTTTTTGTATCAATAAAAAACATTTACTAATATTATATAATTGCTACTATATTGTGTAAAAACAGATTTCATTTATTGTTTTATAATAGATGTATTTGATTAATTACATATACTGCATTTATTTATATACTGTATTTAGGTACTTAATCAAATACAGTATAACTGTATTTGATTAAGTACACATCTACTGGTTTATATATTGTATTTAGGTTATACTGTATTTGATTAAGTACACATCTACTGGTATTTAAATACTGTATTTAGGTTATACTGTATTTGATTAAGTACACATCTACTGGTATTTATATACTGTATTTAGGTTATACTGTATTTGATTAAGTACACATCTACTGGTATTTATATACTGTATTTGATTAAGTACACATCTACTGGTATTTATATACAGTATTTAGGTTATACTGCATTTGATTAAGTACATATCTACTGGTATTTTTTAATTTGATTTCTTAATACTTTTGATTTGTTACAATTAAATATATGTAACATGGGAAACGAAACTCAAAAAAATAATTTTTAACAACTTATTTAACAAAATATGTCTTAAAGTATTTTCTTACAGATGGTCTTAAAATATGTCGTAAAGTATTTACATACTGTATTTAGGTTATACTGTATTTGATTAAGTACACATCTACTGGTATTTACATACAGTATTTAGGTTATACTGCATTTGATTAAGTACATATCTACTGGTATTTTTTAATTTGATTTCTTAATACTTTTAATTTGTTACAAATAAATATATGTAACATGGGAAACGAAAATCAAAAAAATAATTTTTAACAACTTATTTAACAAAAGATATGTCTTAGTATTTTCTTAAAAGAATCGTAGACCTTAATCTGGTGACAATTATGAACTTTGGAACAGTTCAAGAAATAACAAATAATCACAAATTCAAAAAATAAAGCTCAATAAACATACAAGTAGTAAAGTTAATACACCTTTTGACTAATTTAGCTTTCACTAACACAATATGAACATATTTGCCATTCAAGGCTACACAATGACCCGAAAAATTAAAAAATCTGTCCAGTCTAACAAAACTATGAAACTGAGCAAGACGATTTTTTTTGTTTTTTAGAAAAAATGTGTGAAAATGCGGAATTATATTTATCGTATGTCGTAAATTGCAGTAAAACGTTGTTTTGGAATGTATGGTATCGAAACGGGACTGACAAATGGCGTGAATTGAGGGAAAACATAAAATCCGTTAACGTAAAATTTAGGTTATACATATCTACTGGTATATTTTTATTTTATTTATTAATACTTTTAATTTGTTATAATTAAATATGCAAAGCACTCTCCTGCCTAACAAAGCATATGCCCGTCCTAAGTTTACATGAAAAAAAATTAAAAAACACATAAGAAGTATAAAATAGAGTAGTAGTAGTAATGAAGATTAAGTTTTCTTTTGTAATTTTTGACATTGTTCTAGTTTACATGTACTTTTTAAATATGTATAGATTTATGTATGTTCTTTTTATCAAGCTCTAAAGATAATCTTCTGACATAATAGGAGATTAGAAGTATTTAATTTTTTATATAAAAATTAAAATGGAATTGTTGAGGCAACATAAAAAATTAACTACTAAAAAATAATAAATTTAAAGCACAAACTGATAATATGACAATACTATTTTCTTCCATGTCAATCATATATTTTTTGTTAAAAAATACAAACAAGAAAATGAAAATAAATATCATAGAAAATTTTATTTTTGAACTTACTTGCTTCCGTTGATTGTAATATTTGGGTCCATAAGGTTTGATTGGAGTTACCGGATTATTCATTGGAAGATCATTGTTATCAATAATATAATGTTGTTGCTCATCTAAAAGGAAAATATAATTTTATCAATCAAGGAAAGGTAAGTAGTACAAGAAATAGAAAAAGAATATACGAATAGATGTATGAATATAAGAGACAATAAGCCATGGCAATAAACCCGTCAGGTTGTATTGTAAACAATACAATGTGGAAGATGCTGTGTGCATTTATAAAAAGGTGAGGAAATCTGTACTCTTTGACTTCTTCAAACGGGTCATGGTGTGATGTGTACAAAATATTTATTATCGTATATCATATAATTTATTACATTTTTATTTTAGCTCAAAAATAATTAATTGAATAAGTGATGTTTAAACAAAATAATGTATATTTATAATGTAATTGAAAATATATTTATATCTGATAATAACTTATTAAAAAAAAAACAAATTGAATAAGTGATGTTTAAACAAAATAATGTATATTTATAATGTAATTGAAAATATATTTATATCTGATAATAACTTATTAAAAAAAAACAAAACAAGACAATCGGTAAGCAAGCTAAATATGTAGATCTATTCAACATTAAATATAATATGACATGAAAAAAATAATATAAGTGGGTTTGATCTAATCTACAATACAACTGTGGTTTTATTATATAAATATGAATGTAATTATTTTCAGTACCTTTGATCACTTTCTTAATGTAAGGATCTAAATTAATAGTGAAAGGTAAGAATATTTTTAGATCAGCTGCTAGTAAACTGGTTCGGTGAAATCCCAAAAAGACATCTAATTTTCTTTCATCTCGGTCTAATTCCATCAACGGTTCGGCTTCTCGTAAGATTGGAATATGGGGTCGAACTCTGAAAATATTAAAGAAAATTAAAATATATAGAACTTAAATAATAATGGATGCATCAAAGCTTGATATACATTTTTTCCTGGAAGCAAATTCTACATTTAAAAAAAGGTTAAATTCATATTTTTTAATAAATTCAAAATAAACATGTTCATTTATTGTTTGCCAGCATTAAATGATTGCTTTCGAATGTGTATTTATAAATATGTACATTTATGCACAATGATGGACACTCAATAAGCCAACTTAATTTTGACATAATTTTCCCACCATGTCATAATTATTGTAATATTAATTTTGTATTTTTTCCTTAGAAAATGAATGATAATATTGTTTGCTTCTTTTTTTCCAAATCATTTGCTGAAAAATACAATAATTACATTTATATCAGAATATGTTACACATATTATCTCACTAAAAATGTGTTTAAATTAAAATATTTTCTCTAATTCATTTGAATGCAATATTCAGGATGATAAATTCATAGGTAAAATATTTTAAATAGCACATCTATTTCAATTAATTCTTTCAACATTTACTGTTGATCTCTGGTTCTGTTTCAGTGGAAGACAACCAACTAGACCAGGCATGTTCTCGTGAAAAACTATAGAAACATAAATAAAATACACTAACTTATCATAAATTTGTTTGAGTGATGTGTTGTCTTCTATGTGTTCTTCAAACATCTCATGGTGCAATATAATCCATGAAGTTCTGAATGGCCACTGCTCAGTTAAGTTTACCCAAGATGCTAAATGGTACCAATTAAAGTCTATTTGGAAAGCTTTTAACAAACGACCTATAAATAAAGAAATAAAATAAATAATATTAAAATTCTTCAATATTTGGACAATTCTTTGAAATTAATTTACAAATATCTCTCATGTTTAAAATAAATGTACGGTAAAAAAAAAAGATTCCTTGACAGTGGTTTGATAATTGGTGAGCTTTCTTTACATTCTGATATCTCGGGTTCAATTTTGAGCTCCATTGGCATCATTATGGCGGTAAGTTACATAATTTGGGTATCTAATATATTATTACCTTGACTTGTAACCTGAAACTATGAAAGGCTATCCAATTTACATTGTTGGATATTTATAGATAAGTTTTTTATAAATTTTGCTTATTCCTATATTTTTTATTTATTGTACGAGGCATATCCAGAAACTAAGTGTACTGAATTTTTGTAGGTTACAATTTTTTTATTTAAACAAAAAAAATTACGTGGTTACCGTAGTACATATGTAAGCTATTTTTCGACATAGTCGCCATTCCTATCAATGCTGGTGGTGAAGCGGGGTATCAACTTTTTGATGCCTTCCTCGAAGTAGTTTCCCGCCAACCCCTCCGTCCACCTCCTCCTTTACCTCCTCGTCGGTTGAAAACCTTTTTCCACCCATGTGCAGCTTCAGGGAGGTAAAGAGATAGTAATCTGAAGGTGCTAGGTCAGGGGAATGCGCGGGATGGTTCAGGACATCCCATTTAAACGAGGCGAGCAGTTCCTTCGTGGCGTTGGCCGTGTGTGGTCTTGCATTGTCGTGCAGCAGGCAGACTCCCTTTGTCAGCATGCCTCTCCTCTTGTTCTGAATCGCCCTCCGCAATTTTTTTAGGGTCTCACAGTATCTTGCAGAGTTGAAGGTCTCCCCTTGAGGCATATATTCAATTAAAATTATGCCTTGACAGTCCCAAAACACGGATGCCATGATTTTCTTGGCTGAAATTGTGGTTTTGAACTTTTTGGCGGAGGATGAAGAGGTGTGACGCCACTGTTGAGACTGCCTTTTGGTTTCAGGCGTGTAGTGTGCAACCCAAGTTTCATCTCCAGTAATGATGGAGCGGAGAAATTCATCTCCATGGAGTTTGCAGCGCCTCAAAAACTCTTGCCTTTTTACAAAATTTCGCACTTGGCGGGAGATTGGTTTGACATTTTTCACGAAACGTGTTGTCGCGTCGACACTTTTCAACGTACTGACCTCGAACCGGTCTCGTTGCGGAGGGGAAGGGTCAGGCTACACGGAAGTGTAGCCAACATGTCGAAAATAAAATCCATCCGGTCGTGAGAGCCTAAGTACACTTACTTTCTGGATACGCCTCGTATATTATCATTCATACATAATAATGTTTTGATGAAATTGACTATTTTATATTTACTCATGTGTGCAGCTTTAGGAAGCACTTGAAGACAACCCTTTTTAGGAAGTCTTATCAAAATTTATGATTATACTCGTATATGAACACAACACACATACACTACACTTCACCTAAAGATGAATATGTTACTATCACATATCAGAAGATCTATAAAAGTTTCTTTATAGTCTGTCTTCCTTTGATAAGTTTTCTGCTATTTTCTTACCAAATACGTTTTTATCAACAAATGCAAATGTGGGGAAGTTCCTATTTTAATCAGCAGCCACCACCTTTCTATTCTTAAACCCAATTACATTTATTTTGTAACATTTTTAAACTGTCAATAATAGTGGGTTTGAATCCCAAGCTAGAGCGCTCCTGAGAAGAGTCAGCTCTCTAAATGGAACTATAGGTGCTTTTACTATTATTATCTCAAGATTATATATCAGCATGGCCAAACCGTGGCTCTCGAGACACACGTGTCTCTTTGATGCTTTTTTTTTAACCTGGCGAGTTTATTGCCATGTGACAATCTCTTGCAACCAACCAGAAAGATGTTTTAATGGGCCCTAAGTGGAAATCAAACTGGAATCCCATTTTTGAAAAATCTGGGTTCCAGCGGGGATCGCACCTGCAACTTCCGGATCTGTAGAAAAGCGTCTTACCACCAGGCCACGTTGGTCGCTTACAATGCAGCTCGCATATCTAAAGCGAAATAATAAAAAATATTCATATTCTTACAATTTACATGCTGAACTTTGAGTCTGGTACAATAAATAAGATCCCAAAATAAATTAGAATTATTTAAAACTAAGTTCGAATGCATGTAAATCATAGGCATGGCATAGTGAGGGTAGGTAGCGCCAGGGGACAACTCGTGTATTTTACACCTCTGACAAAAAAAACGATTATTGTCTCTGGAAGCTCCTCTGATTGAGCTTTACATCAGAGTCCAGGTGAAATTTACTTGAGCACCTGACAACTAAAAAAAAACACAATTGCTTTCTACCTCCGCCTCTGATTGACCCTTAAAAGCAGCCTGGTGCTCTGGAGCAAATGCCACTATCTGCCCCTCATCTTTGCTGTCTCTGATGTAATTTTAAGTGTGATCCTATTTTATACATATATAAACTGTTTGTAAAATTATGAGTTTGAAATTTTGCGACTCTGAAAGATTTCGAGATCCTTATATGTTTTCTTGATGACTTGATGAGGTTTGGTTACCCCTGTTATATATGATGTTCTGATCGTATTGATTTTATAACAATTGCGTAATATATATGCAAATTTTAATACTTACCGCATTTTGTGTTTTAAATTATTATGAAGAAAAAATCTGTTAGTATATAAATACTAGGTTAAAGCAGTGATGTTATAGTTATTTTTAAGAAATAGCACTGTTTCAGCTACTTTTAAACCTAAAGTAGCATGCTACTCAAGTATTCTATCTAAAAAGTAGTAATGGTGCTACTTTACAGCTACTCTTATGGCGAAGTGCACTATTCTCATCCTGTTACTTAAGAATATTGTGTAAAAGTAAAAAAATCATTTCCAAAGACACAAAAGTGCATATAATAAAAAAAGATATATGAATTTTACCTGTGATGTAAAGAACATTCATAAGGCGCCTCATACTTCTAGGGTTCACATCGCTGAAGTAATCATCAGTTAAAAATACTCTGAAATAATTAGACAAAATAACTAAAGATGCCAACACATTTTATTATAAAAGGAAGTTGTTATGCATAAAGGACCCAATCCATATTATCCTGTTCTGATCATCAAATATCCAACCGTTTTATATAGACTTTATGAAACATTTTTTTCAAGATGAAAATTGACTATGAAACAATTTAATAAGCTTGATATTTTTGTAACTATAATATTAAGTTATGCTTATTGAATATTTCAAATAACAAAAAAAAACTGTTTTATGAGTTGGATGCTTTTTGCATTGATCCAAATAAGAGTTAAAAAATATTGAGAATCGATTAAGAATTACATACAAACTATAAATAATGACACATCACAATCATAATTGTTAAAAAAAATAGGAACCAACTTATTTAAATCAGCAGGACCACTTGAAAGGCCAACTTTGTGCAGATTTGAGTTCATGGAGGAAGCGACAGACTCGGATATTTTGAGTTTCCTCGCTCCTCTTGTGCTGCCACTGCTTCCTAAGCCTTTGAGCTTTTCTTGACTTGACATCAGTTCTGATGCAGAAGAAAGGCGTCTCGCAGATACCTGTTTAAAATAAGAAGAAAATTAATTTCAGATGATAAATTGAATATTCTCCACCTACTGAGTTGGTGAGATTATGAGACCAAAATTGAAAGACTTTACTGTTTGTGAAGAGTTAGCTGAAAAGTTCGTTAAGTTTAGTGGATTTTTTAATAATCTTAAAATTCTAATTAAAAAAGATTTGAAAATCTATATAATATAGCAAATTCTTTATACATTAAAAAAAAAATTAGAAGTCTATTAAGAAATTGAATACACACTCAGTTTAATAAGAACATTTCAGAATATCACATAAAGCTTGGTGTTCCTCTGATGATATTTTAAAATGTATGAATAATTCTTTAAATGTACATCTTAGTAGGGAGCATGATAATGATATATGTGATAAAATAAAAAAAACATGCAATTTATTTACAATAAATTTAGGTAAAGGAGAAATAATTAAAAAGTCATACCGATCGTTGAAGGGATGAAGACAGATCATCATTATATGAGAGACCTAATTGTTGTTGTTTCCTTTGAGAAGTTTGCTGAGCTATTTTTACTCTTCTGAGAGCAGAATTCTGGAGATAAAACGGTAGCTGCACCATATTTTTAAGATAATCCCATCCACCAATGTTGCTCTCAGAGAATGCTCTCCTACTGTTCACTTCGACGGCCTATCAAAATGAAGAATTATTGCATTGTGTAATTTATGAATAAAAGTATACACATATTTTAAATAAAAAAAAATGATTTAAGTTATGACACTTTTAGCATTTTGAAGATATATAAAACAATCTTTACCTATAATTTTTGACATTTAATATTTAAAAATCATTAAAAATAGGTATCAATATTGTATATAAATTTTCTTGATATTATTACTATAAAATGAGTCATTTGTACAAATAAGGAATTCTGATCATACATAAAAAGTGGTTTTGAGAGAAGAGTGTCGAGTGATCACCCCAAAACATCATAAAAACATATGTATTTGAAAATAACAAAAAAATTTGTCACAAATAAGTATTATTTACCTAAAATGCTGGTAACACAAAAAACAAGGAAGTTACAAAAATACTATGTTCACAAACTAACTGTCAAATATATATACTTAATCAGGATGTGATTAAAATTATGAGATTATTTTAAAGTTAGACATGGAGTTTCTATTTAACTTAAAATAAATGTCAAAAATAAAGTGATACAAAACATGTATTTTTATATACACACCTTACTAATAATATGGGGGTCGATGGCTAAAATAATAATAAATGGAGCGTGTTGGTCAGAACAAAGAGTGTGTATGGCATTTAACACTATCAAAACTCGATCTTGCTCACAGCTATCTAAAGCATCAACAACTACAACTAAACGAGTTTCTTGTCCAGTGAAGGCATCCAAACATTTCACCTGAAAATTAAAATAAACTTATAATTGAAATAATATATAACTCTAAGAAAAATAACTAGAAAAAATGTATATTGGGATACTTCCACAAACATCTAATGGTCAGCAGTGTCAAATCCAATGGTAAGGTACATGTTAAAACATATGTACGAGGCATATCCAGAAAGTAAGTGTACTGAATTTTTGTAGGTTACAATTTTTTTTATTTAAACAAAAAAATTACGTGGTGACCGTAGTACATATGTAAGCTATTTTTCGACATAGTCGCCATTCCTCTCAATGCAGGTGGTGAAGCGGGGTATCAACTTTTTGATGCCTTCCTCGAAGTAGTTTCCCGCCAACCCCTCCCTCCACTTCTCCATCTCTTCCTTTACCCCCTCGTCGGTTGAAAACCTTTTTCCACCCATGTGCAGCTTCAGGGAGGTAAAGAGATAGTAATCTGAAGGTGCTAGGTCAGGGGAATGCGCGGGATGGTTCAGGACATCCCATTTAAACGAGGCGAGCAGTTCCGTCTGGCATTGTCATGCAACAGGCAGACTCCCTTTGTCAGCATGCCTCTTCTCTTGTTCTGAATCGCCCTCCGCAATTTTTTTAGGGTCTCACAGTATCTTGCAGAGTTGATGGTCTCCCCTTGAGGCATATATTCAATTAAAATTTTGCCTTGACAATCCCAAAACACGGATGCCATGATTTTCTTGGCTGAAATTGTGGTTTTGAACTTTTTGGCGGAGGGTGAAGAGGTGTGAAGCCACTGTTGAGACTGCCTTTTGGTTTCAGGCGTGTAGTGTACAATCCAAGTTTCATCTCCAGTAACGATGGAGCGGAGAAATTCATCTCCATGGAGTTTGCAGCGCCTCAAAAACTCTTGCCCGGCCTCCACTCGATTCAACTTGGCGGTAGATGGGGTTGACATTTTTCACGAAACATGTTGTCGCGTCGACACTTCTCAACGTACTGACCTCGAACCGGTCTCGTTGCGAAGGGGAAGGGTCAGGCTACACGGAAGTGTAGCCAACATGTCGAAAATAAAATCCATCCGGTCGTGAGCGCCTCAGTACACTTACTTTCTGGATACGCCTCGTACCTGGTTTAAATTTAGCTTCAGTTTTTTTTAGTGATTTCTATAAATAGCCCTTTATAAACAAAGTATTTTTAGGTGATATTTACAAAAAAAATAGACTATGGTTCGGAAAATCTAGGATGAGTCCTGTGACAGCTCACAAATTTGCAATACAACCTTGTAACAATGTTCAGTAATTTTAATTATTTTATCAACTTTAATATAAGCCTCAATTCTAATAAATAGCAAGTTATTTAGGTAAATACATTACATTAGGTTGTATTGAGGCAAATTTGTGAGCTGTCACGGGACACATCCTAGAATTTCTGAACTATAATTATTATTGGATTACGATTTCAAAATATATAAAAGATAAGAATCAAATTTTTTTATATTTTTCTTTTTTTTAAATAAAAAAGTATTATATTTTTTTAAAAACATATTATGTCGCATGTTTTGTAAAGTGTATATATCATCATCATCTATGATTGAGCGTATGAATATAATTTACTGTTGGTGATTTTATTTTGTTAAAATTTGGATTCTTATTTTCTTTTCACTTTCTCACTGGTAGTGAATCTGAGGTGGTATGTGTATTGATGGGTTTACTTTTTTCACAATTTTTATATTCATGTTTATTTAATGTCATTTTTTGTATTATGGTTTGTGGGATCAATACTAAAACTAGGTAACTCAAAATTTGGCAATTTTGAGTTATTTACATCAATGGATTGCTCATCGAAGGGGCTTTCCAATGCTATAAATAGGTATCTTAAAATATTATTTCTCAACTGAGTTATTTAGCATTTTCATAATTAGGTAAGTCTTAAACGTGGAAACCAAAGAATGCTTAAAGTAGATATCTGAAGTTCACATAACTTATCAGGTCTGTAAATATGAAACCAGAATTTGCTCATAGATGGCTCTAGTTGTCAATGTAGTGAATGTCGAACCGCGTCATTGGCGCCTTTTTCTTGTGTTTACATTTGTCAGAGACTTTTAACTCACAAAAATACAAGTTTAATACAACTACATATGTTTTCATAGCGTTGAACATGTCTTTTTTTGTGCCTGAAAACTACGATTTTTACCATTTGAAGAAAACTGCTGCAGAATCGCATCGAATGCTTGTCGAAGCTTACGGTGAGCATGCTCTTGGTAAATCAGTGCTTTGAGTGGTTTAAAAAATTCAAAATCGGCGATTTTGATGTGATAAACGAAGAACGTGGAAGACCACCGAGAAAATTTGAAGACGCTGAATTTCAAGCATTGTTGGATGAGGATGACGCTCAAACGCAACCACAACTCGCGGATCTATTAAATGTGACACGAGAAGCCATCTCCGTACGTTTGAAAGCCATAGAAAAGATCCAGAAGATGGGTTCCACATGAACTGAATGAAAGACAGCAGGAAAACCGAAAAACCACTTGCGAAATGCTGCTCGCCAGGTACAAAAGAAAATCATTTCTCCATCGAATTGTGACTGGCGATGAAAAATGGATATATTTTGAGAATCCTAAGCGTAAAAGATCATGGGTAACTCCAAGCAAACCAGCGACATCGACTGGAAGGTCAAATCGCTATGGACGGAAGACAATGCTCTGTGTTTGGTGGGATCAAAAGGGTGTTATCTATTATGAGCTGCTAAAACCTGGCGAAGCCGTTAATACTGAACGCTACCGACAACAAATGATGGATTTGAACCAAGCATTGCGTGAAAAACTACAAGAATATCAAAAGAGGCAACACAAAGTGATTTTGCTTCATGATAATGCACCATTGCACACAGTAAAACCGGTCAAGGAAAAGTGGCATCCACAAATTGCCATAGAGATGGGAAAAATGTGTAGCTAGCGATGGGCAATACTTTGAATAAAATATTTTTTACCATTTTCATACAATTTTATTTATTTATTTATTTATTTTTTACACATGACAAGAAATATACACAATTTGAGAAAAAACAACAGGTAATTTGATTTGGACATATAATTTTAATGGATCTGGGTTTGTTACAATAAATGTGTATTTTCTATAAAAAAAATCCGGTTTCATATATACAGACCCTGATAAATCTTACGATCTATTGAAACCGACTGTATTAGTTTCACAAAAAATATTAGCGCGATACCTCATAATTAAAGAGGAGTTACCAGACAAAAGGACCTCAAAACTAAGAATGCCATTTTCTCAGAATAGAGAATTTTGAGTTACCTAGTTATAGTATTGAGCCCACGATATGTGCAAAAGGGTAAAAAAAGAAATAATGTGAGTTTATTTTTTTGTACAATTTTTATATTACTGCTTATTTATTGTATTATACTTTGTGTTCAAGATGGTGGGCTGAAAAACATCTGGTGTCCTTGAGACTGGACTCACTCTCCTAATGGTGGGGGCGTGTCTCGGCTGGGAGGGTGTTGTGGGTTGAGCCTGAACCTTTTGGTGGCATCTCTCTTAAATGTTTTCTTTTCTACTACACTTTCTCATACAGCACCTAAGAATTCTCCAATTTTTTACATTGCCTTTTTTCAACATATATACTTGATTCAATTAAACTTTCCTTGGTCTTCCTCTACCACGTCTTCCATTCAGATTTATACTGTATATTTGTTTTGTCTTTCTTCATTCGTTCGTTCCACATGCCCAAACCATTGTTCATTCATTCGTTCCACATGCCTAAAGCATCTCAGAGTGATCTTCGTCATCTTTCTCAACATATCAGCCTTAATTCCACTATTGTATCTGATCACTTCATTCCGTATTCTGTCATACATTATCATCCTGAGTATTTTTATAAGTAGACACATTTCTACAGCATTTATTCGGCTCTTTTAAATCTTGTTTCCCATTCACGTTTTATTCCCATACATCAAAGTTGGTACTAAAATACTGTTGTGGACTATCATTGTGGTAAATTTTGATACCGTCTGGTTTGAGAACAAATGTTTTAGTGCCCCATTGACATTGTTTCTTATTGCTACATGCTGTTGAATATCGCTCTGAGCTCTTCCTGAGAAAATACTTGCTAAATAGCAGAATTCTCCAGTTTTCTTAAATCTTTCATTACTCATCTATATATTAAATTTACTTTTCCTTTCACAATTTTTTTTCAGCTTGCTTTAATCTTTAATTACTTACCTATCTATCAAATTTACTTTTCCTTTCACGATTTTCTACCACCACGATTTTGGATTCTGCACCATTCATTTTCAAATTCAAAAAGAGTATAAGCAAAATATACAACATATGCTCCGAATTACTAAAAAATATTTAAAAATAATAACCATATCAGTAAGTAGAGTGACTTCAGGTCGAAGCGCTTGAAGGAACCCTTCTGGTTGCCTGTCAACACTTCGTTTTAAGTGCTGCCTTGGAGAAAATATAATTGCTGCTCCTATTCTTCCCCAAGTGTATAAATTGGCAACTGCAGCTAAAGAGAGTACGGCTCCCAAGCCCATAAGGACACCTTCTTGTATCTTCAAGATTCTGAAATTTTTTTAAAAATTCGTCAGTAAATGATCAAATTATAACAGTATTTGAATAAATAAAACAAAATTTATTGTTTACTTACTGAGGATCAGATTGCCCATCTCTTAAATAAAGAACTAACACAGATATAGCAAATATGATAAATATAAAACATAACTCAAATGTAATTATGTGAGGAATGCAACATAACCGGCGCCACCTGAAACAAAAAATAGAGAAATGGAATCCAAGAAAGTAAATATTTTCTTAGGATATATTAAACAAATTAATATATATTTGTAAGATCATTTCGAAAAGCAAATTTTAAACCAAATTGAGTAATAAATAACCCTTTTAATTAAACACACGCCATCAATGATAAAATATTCAAGTCAATAAATTGAAAATGACCAAACCATACATTGTGCTTTGTTTTAATGATGATCTCATAAAACAATCAATAAAGATTTGTTGTTATATCAATTTGAATTTCCAAATACACAACAAAAAACCCTCAAAAAAGTTAACGGTGTCAGTGCGATTTTAGAGTTCAGACTCTGAATAATACGGCAGACAACCCATTTGAAAAAAACTCTATGCCCACTAAACTCACTTAGAAAATATTCATTGTTTAAGATTCAAGCTTATGTTGTCTGAACTTTTCAGGGGTCAAAAATTGGTTCTTCTTTTAAACTAAAATCTTGAAACTTTTTTAGTTATGGTGTAGCGTATTACGTGAAACATGTTGGCATACTGAACTCAAAAGTATTTGAAGGTTGATATGTTCCAGAATAATTTTAAATAGGCAATACAGTGGGACGAGAGTGCAGGAAGCAATAGGTAGGTGCAAGGGAGTAATTTTAAAGACACTTGGACGGAAATAAAAAAAAAACCTTACCAAAATACATTTTTTCATTAGATTATTATGAAGAGCCCCACACCACCTAAAGTTTTGCAGTAAAACAGTGAAACACGGTGTATGAATAAAACACCCAAATTCTGAATTTTGATGTTTGCATTTTGCTTCCTTAAAACACAACACTTTGGTAAATGTGGACTTCTGGACTTTCAACTTTTAAGCACAGGTATATATTTGAACCTATTAATCCAACTTTTTAAACTTGTAAGAAGTGCTTATAAAAAAAAATGAGATTATTAAAATGACCAAAATATTTGATGAAATTATAAATTAATTCGGATGAAAAAATGCGTAAAACAAGTCCGGGTCTGTCAGCAAAAGAATCTGGGATACCTGGGTCACTATCACTAGCTTAAGGTACTGACTTAATATATTTCTACATTAAAGTAATTTAATAATGAACAAATTACTAACCTCCAATTAGCAGTCGCCCGAATAGGTTTAGGTCTAAAAGCTCTATAAAGCCTCGTACACAGCCGGCCATACTGGTTCTCTAGTGCTTCTGATAAGCTTACTAACATTTGAATCACTGACGCCTCTCCTTCTTGAGTGCTGCTTTTAGCTTGATCGGTGAAGTGAAATCTGTAGGAAATAATTTGCAAAATTATGAAAGTTTTCCTTTGCGATAATTGATAATTATACTAGGTTAGTCAAAAAGTTTTGAAAGCGACATCTATGGAGCAGTAGAAAACCAAAATTTCTACGCCATTTTAATATTTCATCTTTCATAAGAACGTACTCAAAATTTCATTTCGATCTGTCAATTCATTCTTTGTTTACAAGCCATTTGAAGTTGACGTGTCAGTGTATTTTTTAACAATGGAAAAATCCGAATATCGTGCAGTGATTAAATTCTTTGTTTTGGAAGGTTTATCGGCTACTGAGATCCATGCAAAGATGGTGAAAGTATTAAAGGAGTCTTTTCCTTCATTTCCAACCATTCACCGATGGGTTTTGGAGTTTAAGCGTGGCCGTACAAGCGTTGAAGACGATCCACGCTCAGGACGTCCAAAAAGTGCATCAACACCAGAAATCATAGCGAAAATACAGGATATGGTTTTGGAAGATCATCGATCGACTGTGAATGTGATAGCTGACACCATAGGCATCTCACATGGAACAACATGGCATATTTTGGCTGAAGTTTTGGGTTTCAAAAAACTGTGTGCACAATGGGTGCTGCATTTGCTAACAATGCAACAAAAACACGTTCGAATGCGACTTTCTGAGCAACATTTGGAGCAATTTCGAAAGGATAAAAAGGATTTTCTGCGTCGATTCATCACTATGGATGAGACTTGGGTCTACCACCATGATCCTGAATCAAAACAAGAGGCTAAGGAGTGGTGTGAACCAGGCACTTTGGCTCCGAAGCGAGTTCGTGTCCAGAAATCGGCCAAGAAGGTGTTAGCGTCAGTTTTTTGGGATGCAAAAGGAATTTTATCGATAGATTATCTCCAAACTGGTAAGACAATCGACTCTGATTATTATTGTGACCTTTTGGACCAGTTGGATGAAAAAATTAGTGAAAAAAGACCCGGTTTGCAGAAGAAAAAAATCATTTTTCATCAAGACAATGCACCTGCTCACACAGCTCAAAAAACCATCGCGAAAATCAGTGAATTGGGGTACAAATTGTTGCAGCATCCACCCTATTCGCCAGATTTAGCTCCCTCTGACTTCTGGCTGTTCTCACACCTCAAAAAAATCCTCCGTGGAAAGCATTTTTCATCAAACGAAGAGGTTATAGCCGTCGTAGAGGAGTATTTTGCAGGCCTTCCAGAAAGTCACTTCCGTGATGGGACAACAAAGTTGGAAGATCGTTGGACCAAGTGTATTGATCTTATGGGAGACTATACTGAGCAATAAAAGTGATTTCCCCCCAAAAAAAATGTATTTTCATTTCCGCTTTCAAAACTTTTTGACTAACCAGTATTGTAATGCTAAGGAGCCTAAATGACTAGAAGACACTAAAAAATATTTATATATTTCTTTAGAAATATAATTAATGTCAAATTTCTATATTTAATTAAACAAAACTTGAAATTTCGCAGCATCGGGACTTGAAATTAAACAACACTTAGGATTTGTAATATTTTCACTATTCATACATGAATTAAATAAAAGTGAAATTAAACAACTAAATATTTAATTATTTCTTGAAAAGAGATAAAATGAAAAATGCTCAATTTTTTTTAACAGAAATAATTTAGAAATTTCATATAAATTATCTCAAATGTCAAAGCACCTAAGATTATCTTGAGCGATCCAAGGCCAAGAGCCCGAAAATTAAAAAAAAAAAGAAGAAAGTAAGACATAAATTACACATTGTTTTTGTATGATTTTATCAACGCTGAGCTTTTGCTATTAATTCAGTTAGCATTAAGCTTTTGCTAATTAGCATTAAGCTTTTGCTATTAATTCACAGATGATAATTTGATCTAAAAATCTAAACAAAAATGATTTTATATTATCACTAAAAATATGATTAATTTCTCACAGTCAATTAAAAATGGTGATGGTAGTAGACAATTCACCGAAATGGTGTGTACTCTTTGTCTATTGATTTAATTTATGAACTATACAATGGTGATTTGAGTGATAATTCCACCTAGACGCACATATTGTAATAATTGAAAAACTGATTGCTTCCACTCAGTAAAAAGTTTGGTTTTGTAATTCCACCAAAAGTTGGACTTGGATATAATGGCATCATTCTAATTCATTACAAAGTGCATAAATTACAATCATTGAAAATTTCAATAAAAATATTGAATTTCTACAAATACGATGCATATCCAGAAAGTAAGTTTTTTTTATTTAAACAATTTTTTTTTTATTTAAACAAAAAAATTACGTGGTTACCGTAGTACATATCGTCGTCATACAAGAGAAAGTGACCAAGTGCATTTTTCGCGAAAACGTGATTATTGACTATCTGACACCTTACTAACATAATGTTGGGCTGGAAGAAATAACCCAGCAAGTACTTGGACGAATAATAATAATATCTTGACTTGTTTAAAATGACTATCTGCATTGATATTTATTTACTTACAAGCAAAATTGTATGAAAATTTTCAAAAATATTATTTCTTTATTTTGAAAGCAATGAAAATTTCTATACACACAAAAATAATCACAAGTGTGAATACATTTATTTAAAAAAAAATTTAAAACAAAAGTGTAAAAATGGTTAAATGGCTCTCCTGAACATTTTGCATTTTGTTAGTTGGTCACTTTCTCCTGTATGACGACGATATGTAAGCTATTTTTCGACATAGTCGCCATTCCTCTCAATGCAGGTGGTGAAGCGGGGTATCAACTTTTTGATGCCTTCCTCGAAGTAGTTTCCCGCCAACCCCTCCGTCCACTTCTCCACCTCCTCCTTTACCTCCTCGTCGGTTGAAAACCTTTTTCCACTCATGTGCAGCTTCAGGGAGGTAAAGAGATAGTAATCTGAAGGTGCTAGGTCAGGGGAATGCGCGGGATGGTTCAGGACATCCCATTTAAACGAGGCGAGCAGTTCCTTCGTGGCGTTGGCCGTGTGTGGTCTGGCATTGTCGTGCAGCAGGCAGACTCCCTTTGTCAGCATGCCTCTTCTCTTGTTCTGAATCGCCCTCCGCAATTTTTTTAGGGTCTCACAGTATCTTGCAGAGTTGATGGTCTCCCCTTGAGGCATATATTCAATTAAAATTATGCCTTGACAGTCCCAAAACACGGATGCCATGATTTTCTTGGCTGAAATTGTGGTTTTGAACTTTTTGGCGGAGGGTGAAGAGGTGTGACGCCACTGTTGAGACTGCCTTTTGGTTTCAGGCGTGTAGTGTGCAACCCAAGTTTCATCTCCAGTAACGATGGAGCGGAGAAATTCATCTCCATGGAGTTTGCAGCGCCTCAAAAACTCTTGCCCGGCCTCCACTCGATTCAACTTGTGTTGGTCTGTCAGCTGTTTTGGGACCCACCTCGCGGACAGTTTCCGATATCCGAGGGTTTCGCAAATCTCCAGATCTCTACCCTCTGATAGAGATCTGGAGATTTGCGGAAACATCGCAGAAAGTTCACCCACAGTCAATCTGCGATCGTCACGGAGCGCATTTTCGATTATTTCCACAATTTCGTCAGTCACTATTGAAGGTCTTCCGCTCCTCTGATCATCATGCACAGACGTACGACCGTTTTTAAAATCGCGACACCACTTGTACACACTCGTACGATTCATAGCTTTATCACCATATGCAGTTTTCACCTCATTATAAACCTCAACCGGAGGTTTTCCCTTCCAAACGAGATAACGGATGACGCCGCGTATTTCGCACTTGGCGGGAGATTGGATTTACACTTTTCACGAAACGTGTTATCGCGTCGACACTTCTCAACGTACTGACCTCGAACCGGTCTCGTTGCGGAGGGGAAGGGTCAGGCTACACGGAAGTGTAGCCAACATGTCGAAAATAAAATCCATCCGGTCGTAAGAGCCTCAGTACACTTACTTTCTGGATACGCCTCGTATATTCAATTATTAGCAATCGTATTGGATGAATTCTGTAGATATTCATGTTACAGGTGAGAAAGGGTTAAAATGTACATATTTAATAAAATAATTTTAGCTTATTGTTAAAAGTTATTGATAGTCACAAAAATAAGTATAATTTTTGGCTAAATTTAATCTTTTTGGGTGCTTAAAGATTTTTAATGATAGTTGATTCAGAAAACAGGCGAAAATAGAATGTCCATTAATATAAAAGTAAAATAGGATGTGAACAATACTAAAAAAAACTATGTAAAAATAATGGAGACAGTTTACCTAACAGGCTGAGCAGGCAAGGAATGAGTACACTGTGGGCCTGGCGGGTGACAAAAAACAACTTGTAGAACTAATTTGAGGGAATTAAATTTGTGACTTAAAGCTAACATCACAGCATAAGGCCAAGACCATTCGTATCTGTAAATAAAAAAAAAAGTTAATTTACCAAAATAAGCATAAACATATTTTAAAAAACTGTATGTGATCGATTTTTTATATCAAGATCTGTAATTATTTATTGATAGTCATTTACTTTCGCGATGACATTCTGATTCAACGAAAATTTCTTCACAAAGCAATTTTTAATTTTGGGAACAGGAAGAAGTCTCACGGGGCTAAGTCCGAGGAATGCGGTAGATGAGGAACAAATTCGAAACCTAATTCATGCAATTGCCATTACGATGGTCGATTTTTGGAACGGCGCATTGTCCCTGTGGAACAGCACTATTTTGTGTGCCAATTTTGGGTGTTTATCCTTTAATTTGTCTTTAATGCCGCATAATACACTCCCGTTACTGTCTTGCCCTTTTCCATGTAGTCGATGATGATGGTGATTCCTTGAGAATTCCGAAAAAACAGTTGTTATCCCCTTCCCAGCTGACAAAAAAGTTATCATTTATGGTGTACTTTCACCAGTTGATGTCCGTTGTTTTGATTGGTGTTTGGACTGTGGTGTGTAGTGGTAGATCCAAGTTTCGTCCACAGTCACAAATCAACGCAAAAAAGTCCTACAGATTGCGATTAAACATCGCCAAACACTGCATTGAAATGTCCTGTCGAATGCGTTTTTGATTGACAGTCAACAAGCATGCCACCCATAGTTTTTTCATATTCAATTTTTCACGTAAGATATTGTGCACCCGTTCACTTGAGATGCCCACAGCCTCAGAAATCTTGCGCACATGCACTCCACGGTCTTCCATTATAATACCATTAATTTTTTTCAATGATTTCTTCAGTGGTGGATGCCATTGGGTGTTTGGAGCGCAATTCATCGTCAGTGAATGTACGACTATGTTTAAATTCATTTATCTAGAAATAAATAGTCTTCAGCTCTGGTTTCTTCAACAGAGTTCCCGTGGGCTGTTAACTTCTTCAAATAAAAGTGCTTTATGACAGCACAGACCTCTTTTTATCTATTGTTGCGGCAAATGTCAAAGTGATCGAGTCAGATGGCTGTCAAACGTTAACTACGCATCGCATCTGGCCAAAATTTTGACAGAGGTTGCTTGAGGAATGATACTTGCCAGTGCCAATTTATGAATTGTGGCACCATCTCATGGAAATTTAACAAACTTTTCAAACTACCTTCATATGATATAGCCATGGTCCGATTTTTTCAAAATTTTATTTCATATATTAAATTTAAACATACTCACTTTCGACTGGCATACCAAAGAGCAAATAGGATGACATATAAGAGCACAAAGACCAGAGCAGCGAGGGCAATGGATAGGATCCAAGAGGCCCCAGCCAGCAGGGCTATAGTACCCCCCAGCAGAGCCACGTGCCATACACCCCACCCAACGGCCCAGCCCCAGCGCCATCCCACCTCCACCCACTGCCGAGCAAAATTCTTCATTTCCTCTGAAAAGGCAAATTGACCATGAGAGAGATATCATTTCTGTTTTCAAATAAATTTACTTTTTTATACAAAAAACTGCTATATGTTGGACAGAATGTAAGCTAAATCTTAAGGATTGTTATAAAATATCATAAAAACATTTGATTTGGTCATAGAAACTTCAGTTAGAAACATTTATTATAGTGAAAATAATTTAAACCACAATTATTGTACATATAATGTTGACCATTTTATTTGATAGGTCTACAAATGTACTAAGGCTGTCTGTAATATGTAAATGGATCCAGAAAAAATATTGTCTTAGACAGAAAATGGTTTAGCATAATTGGTGAAAATTAAAAAAAAATTGGACAATTTACCTCTAAGTTTATTAATAAGAAATGATTTTCCTGAGCCCCACCGAGCATACAAGCCCACTGTTATTGGCATGGAGAGGCTTGGCTCAGACAGCATGTCTGCTAGAGCACTACTATATAATTCATAGCCTAATAATGTTTCGTTGTCTTCATTTGTATTTAATCGACCTGAAAAATATGCAGAATGAAAAAAAAACATTTAAGACATATAAGTTGAAAGATAAGTAGAGTAATAGGGTAATTGTATGATATTTAATTAAAAATATTACACAAGTTTACGCATTTTATGAAAACTTACGCGCACCAAATATTTGTCCTAGAATTGTCTTGGGATAATTCATATCTATATTGTATGGAGTTTCTTGAGATCTATTCGGTCGATAAAGTAACTGACTATGTTTTGGATTTCTAAGAAGAATTTCAACTATAGCCTGAAATTGAAGAATACAACGAATAAATATTATGTAATTTTTTTAATAATATGTAGCACACAGATAAACAGCTCTTAAATAGAATATGATAATAACCTTAGAACGAGCTCTCATTGCAATATGTAAACAAGTGTCGCCTTTTTTATCTGCAGCATTTACCCTGGCTTTCTTATCCAATAATAATTGCACCATTTCAGCATTTCTTGACCTAACAGCTCTTAATAATGGAGTATCTCCATCCTTAAAACAGAAAAACATATAAATGAAAATAATACAATTAAAAGACCAAAAAAATGTAATAAACCATTGAAATAAGTAAACATACTTTGGTAGATAGTTCGAGATCTGGATTAGATTGAAGCAACAATTTTAAAATAGAAGTGTGTCCTTTTTCTACAGCAGTGTATACAGCAGTCTTTCTGTCTTTGCCTAAAACATCAACGTCTGCATACTTTTTTAACAAAGCTTCAACAACAGTTCTATGTCCTCCTTTAATAGCATGGATAAGGCAAGTATCACCACCACGATCCTGAAATGGTAAAGCAACATGTTTTATAACATATAGAATCATTATTTTGAATGACAAGTATAGAGAATTTATGCTCTTTCAACCACGTGATGAATTTAAGATGTAAGGAAAATAACTTAGTATTTATGTCATATTGAATAATTGGTATTTATGTAAATCTTACATACAAAAATAACTCACTGTGCTTCATAAAGCAAAGTCTATGTCAAATACAGTTCTGAGGCTTCCTTAAAAAAAATTAAATAATTATTCCTCTAGACACTTGAGGGTTGTTCTGGCCTTAAGAAGCTATCTACCATAAATTCTTGAAGTGCTGTTGGGGTAACTAGTGTTACCTTAATAAATATATAATGTCTTTTGCACTTGAAGCAACATGAAATATATTCAGAATTAATAGATTTCGATGTCAGCAAGCAATTATCACAATATCCACAATCATAACATAACCGAATGAAATAAAAAAAACAGTATAAGGTTATTTAAAAATTATATCCGAAAACCAAATGACTTATAGGAAGTTGATTTATAAAAATTTAAATATAATTTCACCTGTATATTTATATAGGCACCACAGTTGAGCAGGGCACTAGCTATTTCAAAGTACCCTTCCTTACAAGCTATCGCCAGCGCTGTGCATCCATCTTTATCCAAAGCATTCACATTTGGTTTGTGCTCCAATAACATTTGTACTATTTCTATGTGGTTTCCTGGAAATTCATATCTTTGGTAGAATAAACATTTTAAAACATAACTTCATAATTTTTCCAACTAGTCATTATGGAAGTAATAGATGGCCGATAAATTTTATTTTAAAGTTGGCTGAATTAAAACTTCACACGGTTCAATTGAAGGGATGGGAAATTTAATGTAAATCAAACTGGTTTTCAGTTCCTACTCGTACTAGTTCAATAAACTGCAATACGAGTAGTCCAGTAGTTGCAATCAGGTGAAATGAACAAAAGAATTATGAAAAATTGTTTTTAATATTATCCACTTTCATTACATTTTTAACATTAAAAAAAATATCAATGAAATGGGATTTATTAATCTTGATGGAATAATAATTTGTACATGTTGAAAAAAAATTTATCCATGTTATTTTACTCTACTATACGTCATTCCCATAGGAGATCTTTTCAACAAGTAGAACAGAAGAAAAAAGGAAAACTGTTCTCTCAGGCAAGAATTACGTCAGTTTTATGATGAAAGGCATTTTGTAAGCTGTGCTTGATTCATTTGAACCAGTTTTATTCTCAATACCTCATTTGACTTAAAGATGAAGATGATTTGTAAAGACAGGTTGAGCCACGACAATTGGTCTAAGTCAGAAAAAGTGAATAATAACTTAATGAATGTGGGTCAGAAGTGTATGATATGTGTATACTCATTAGTAGAAGTAGACCGAGTCTGTTTTTTTCCGCCGATCCCGCAAAGGAAACAGTGTGATGTTATGTTTGTATGAATGTAAGGTCAGGGGATAGGATTTTGTTCAAACAATCAATCCCTGAACCTTCTTGAATGAGGAGAAGAAGGTAGAGTCTTATTCAAGCCGATGGTCTCCAAAACATCAGGGATACCAAGATGAGATGATATGGATAGTGCAATATCTATACCTTGTGTGGCTTGTAGAAGGGCGGTCCAGCTGTACATCCCAGCCTGATCCGGAGTAGCTCCAGCAGCCAGCAAAGCTCGTACAGCCTGAGCGTCCCCCCGGCGCGCGGCCCACACCAGAGCGGTGGTGCCATACTTGTCTCCACTGTTGGGGCGTGCTCCAGCTGCTAGCAGTCGTTCCACGATGTTCGAGTGTCCTCGTCCCGCTGCCCATACTAATGAACTAAATAACAAATGAAATAGAATAATTTAGCAACATATGAATTTTACCATAAAATCTATTGCTTTTACTCAATTCTATATTTATAAAAATTTTTTCAAAAATTTCTTGTTAACTTTCTGCATATGGTACCTCACATTATATCCGAATTAGTGTATTGGACACATTGAAGAGCGTGGCCGGAAGACCATATTATTTTTGGTCCCAGTAATCAAGCCTTTGGTTTTTTTGAACCCCGAAATTTGAGGAACTATTAGAGGGGGACCTTAGTGCACACGAGTATCAAGCCCTATAAATACATAGTACTCTTAGAATTTATCTCAAGGAGCAAGTAAACAACAAAAAATTCTAAATTCAGAGAGTTAAACCAATCATGGGAATTGATACCAGAATAACAGATTAACAAGGAAGCCAAAAATAAGAGAACTGACGTTAACATAACTACACCATTTAAGAAGTAAGAACAAGTTCCCGTGCCCTCAAGTTTATAAATAGCTCCGTAGTTATCACAAATATTGTCTACTGCTTTGTAAAAAGTTATTCTATTAAATAATTAAAGTTCTAAATGTCACATAATAATAATTTTGTGTTTTACCTGATGTGGTAATTTCCATGGGCATTAACATCTGCACCTTTTTCCAAGAGAAGACACACAACATCTTCATGACCTTTATATGATGCCCACATCAGCGGAGTCCAGCCCCCCTATGAAGCATACAACACCGGAATTAATACGCAACATTGCAACTCTACTTTCTCATTTAATGACAAGATTGTTTCCACTAATTCAATATGTATAAGATTGGAGTCTATTTGACCATTGCAATCATTATCAGAACTAAATAATTGTGTGCATGTTAGTCCTCTTTTTCAGTAAAAAGTGTATACATGACAATGCGTTTTTCAAAGAAAAATTTAAATCATTAAAAAGAAAAAAGCAAACCAAGAATCCAAAAACTGGTTAAAAATTAAGAATAAAATGCACAAAATATAGCAAATCAAAGTCAGTCTGTAAATAATGGAAACATTCATACACTGAAAAAATGTCATTATGTATTACCCTATTGTGTCTACTTTGATTGCCTCAGTGGCTTCGCATATGCTGTTAGTCTCTTATTGAAACTACTATTACCAAGATTCAGTAACTGTTTTCACAACTGTAAATGTTATGAGGACTTCTGCATACCATATGATCAAAATTTTGAATTTAAAACAAAATCAAATGGTGCATATATTTATAGTTTTATTTATAGATCATAAAGAATTGACACATTTCTTTTGTTTTATTTTCCCCAAACTTGAGATATTTTTCTGACTTTCATTTAGAAATCAAATTATTTTAGAAGAATATTCTTCATCAAGTAATAAAAAAAGATATTTTTAAGCTTGAGTTTAACTATCAGTTCATTAATCATAATTTTTTTGGTGAGAGTGAAAAAACACAAGTTTCTCAATTAATTTGTTTTGATAAAAACAAGTTCTAAATTCAAATGATTGACTAACTTAACCATTTACTACCAATATATATATATATATATATATATATATATATATATATATATATATATATATATATATATATATACATGAAATAACATTTAAAAACTTGACGATCAATGTTTTTCTGAGCATCAGTATTTTATGTATTTTGATAACAAAATTACCCAAGTCTTGTGGAAAAGTGCACTTTGTGAACAAATGTGACTTATGCAACCTAGTGAATCTGTTGTGTTGTAGAGCAAGGAGAATACAACCTCTATCCTTAGTCTTTTTCGGTAGTTTATAAGATGCAAATATTTGCGAATAAGACTTCAGGATGAGCTGTCCTTAGGGTTTTCCCTAGGCTTTGGGGCTATTGGATCAATCCCAAACACCCTAAAATAAACTATTACAATAATCATAGACTGTCTAGGAGCTGGTTCGACCTCCGCTTCAAACAACTTGAAGTGTCAGACTGTGACTCGACCTAGATAGAGGTATTTTATGGAATACCTGTTTTTATGATGGAACATATAGGATGAGATTAAAAAAATGAACAAATAAAAGAAAAGGAAATATTTATTGATTTGAGTACAAGAATAATTTACCAAATATATCATATAATATTATGTGGAATTTCATAAAACTGTTTTATAGCAGTCAATACATCAAGTTAAAGGCTACCTGAATTTTTTATCATAAGTTCATCGAGTGGCAATTCAGCTTTAATGTACTTACCTAGTGGAATTTTTTATAATTGCCATTCAATATTAATAAATCTACCTTTGATTTTCATAAGATCCAGTGTTCTGAATTCAAATTTAAGAATAAAATAAAAGTTAAATAAACAAACCTTTCTAAAAATAATAATTGAACGTAGTGAGTTTTTTTGTTTGATATAAATAAAATAGTGCTGAACAAATAAGATATTTGATTAAATATATAAATATTTTTTTCAAAGTTCTTAATACGACCTCTGTTGAATAATTGTTTTACATAGTAAATACAAAGGCTATTTCACTTGAATTAGTCAGAAAATAAGAGATATGTTAAATTTATATTACCATTTCCCTTTGGTGTATATTCGCTCCATGATCAAGTAAATCATTGCAAATATTAACACGCCCGTGTTTGGCAGCAAGCAACAGTGATGTCCATCCGTCATTATCCTCGGCATTGGGATCTGCTCCGTGGGCCAGGAACTCAGAAACCATGGAGGGTCTGCCATGCTGGCAAGCCACCATAAGGGCTGTTGTTCCATTCTGAAATATAATATTATGGCTTTTTGAATAATACTGAAAATATTTTTTTTATTCTCTCATGATTATTTATAGCAACCTCATAATTTAAGAAAACATGAATTGCTGAATCATTAAGATTTAACTAATTACATACATACATACATATCATGCGTTTCCCTGTCAGGGTTGGCAGATAGGAAATATCGCCCAACTTACCTATTGCGACAGATATCTTTATCCTCTAACTCCATACACCTTTTCATACTATTTCCCATACAAAACATCTTTGCAGGGAAGGGAAGGTTTCGAAGACAGGGAAAAGTAACAGGTATGTCTAGGCATTGTTACCTTTGAAAATTGCTATTTTCTTAAATTTATAAATCTATGTAAGGTATATGGTACCTCACCAAGGTCAAGTTGGTATATCACCAAGGTCAAGCTCAATGCAAACAGGTTCGGCTTGATGGTTAACCTAACATACTCAGTGCAGACCTGATTTATGAAGTTTGATCGCATCTAGTTTGATCTGGAATACCCATAGTCTGCTTGCTCTTGATGGCCTCGGAGGGATGTAAAATAAAATTAAAAGATGCAAACCATGCCCATTACAAATAATCTCTTCTCTGTTTTGAGTAGTTACAAAAAAAAAAAGAATTAACTATCATCAGATGGATTTAATGTGCTAAGTCATTGATAATAAAAACATAATTTGATGGAACATAGGATTTTTCGCTTTGAAACTAGTTCCAGAACAATAAGCTCAAAGCTCACAGAGAATTTAAAGCCAAATCTAATCTAAAAAAATTGAACTGAAATAAATAATAAATCGTGTTCATATTACGAAATTTATACATTTTTTTAATACGGTTTCCAGTAGATCTTAAAACGTTCAAAAATCATAAATGAATTCCTAAAATTTTAAATCTGATCACTTTTATTCATGAATAAAATATTGTCCTGGCGTTTAGTAGCTGCCTCACACAATATTTTCAGAAAAAAAGTTACTTTAAAAAAGAATGTCATGTATTGAAACTTGTGCGTTAAACCGCTCAAAATATAAATTGGTACTTACATCATCGCGATCGTCTATCTGAATCTGCTTGCTGCTAAGGAATGACTGTAATGCACTGAGGTTGTCATCTGTTATGAAATTAGAAAGGGTCTGGAAACACAGGGACACCATCGATTCTGTGCGATGCAGGCTCTGTTGACATTTAAATTATTAACAATCAATTATAAGTAACATAGAATTTCAATAAACAATTATGTTAAGTAAATAAAGTGAAGTGAAATTTGTAACATGTAGATTATTTTGATAAAGATGTTTTTTAAAATGAACTTTTTTTGTAAAGACCATCAAGACTACGAAAATAAAACAAAAAGTTTTATGTCAAAGAATAAGAAAGGCGTAGTAATACAATAAAAAGGATAAATAAAAATTTAATGAATTTGGTAAATATAATATAATGATTCAAAATGCAACATTTTTCGAGTTGTGAAATATTCATACAAATTATAAACGTTGAGGTAGAGTTTGTTATACTGAGAAACATTTTAGAAATGGAAGGGTATTGCAAATGTGGATGTGTCATGTACACATTTTATTAAAAAAAAAAAAAACAACCAACTTTTTTGTTATTATATCACTCCAAGACAAGAATGATAGTAAAAAACTGAAATTCTAACCAGTCCCTGATCCTTTAGAAATTTAATCCAGGACAATAAAATGAGAATTGAGTGAGCTAACTATTAGACTACGGACATTCATTAGGTAAATGTACGAGTAACATACGAGTAGGTTATCATTATAATTCAAACATTATTCACTATTTTTATAATAACGCAATAGATTTTCTGCATTATTTTATAGACATTCTTTTTTTTCTTTCTAAAATAACACATTATATATAAATGTATTTTTAGAAGAAATATTATTTTTTTTGCTTATAGCTATTTCAAATATTGTATATTAAATTAAAAAAAATACATTTTGATAGAAAATTGTCACATTAAATAATTATGTATTATGCAAATACTTTATAACGATTCAGTACAAGATTGAAAAAAAAAATACGAGGAATATATTGTATTATATAAATAATATTATGTAAAATCCAAATGCTTTATGATTTATTTCACGAACAATAAAAAAAATACGTTATAAAGTCTTTTGGAGTTTATATTGGAAAACGCCGTATAAACTCGGAAACACTATTATAGAAAATAAAAACTGCGAAAGCCTACAAAAGGAAGGGAGGTTTCTGAAATTTAAATGTATTACAAATAGTAATTCAAACACCAACGGTAAACACACAAAAAGTTAAAATGAAATAAACCATGAATTATATTTAGTTATCACGCTCTCTACCCTATCGAAAGATGATTTAACAAAATATATGCACTCAATTATTTCACAAAAAACGGCCAATTATAAAACAAATATCAGAAGCATAAAGTTTAGGAGAAAATTTCACATGCATCGTTAAATTTTGTATGTCGGGTCATACTCGATAATTTGTAATTGAAATAAATCAACAGACAAGGACCATAGTTTTAAATTATTGGTTTAAAAAATGACATTTAACATATATGGTATAGATTAAAAAAATCTAATTATTAATGCAAAATGTCATTTTTTTTAGCAATAAATTACTAAGATGTCCTTTCCATTTACTTGGCAAGAGGATCGTAAGAAATAAAGAAACATTACTACTTTTTCATTATTTTCCAAAAAATGTATATCAATAAAATAAACATAATTAAATTGTTCATAGAAGCAGTCTAGTGTTTGACATGATTGGACTACTGCCAAAATTATCCCACTCATTCAGCTATTACAATGTGGCATTACGCATTATTATGACTAATTAGTGCTGCCCTTTATTGCAATTTTCCGCTTGTTTTACTGATGTTAATTTTTATTTATGTTACGAGTAGACGTAATAAAACATGACGGAATGCGGATAAAAACTTCAAACATTGTTATTAGCATTTGAACGATCTTTTTCAACACTATTCATGTTGAAAAAGACCGTTCAAATGCTAAAAATACAATACTAGTGATGTTCTAACATTTTTCTAATAATGGTGGATTGTCATAAATTGAAAGGAATAAAAGTAGTTGAAATTTCACAGATAGTTAATGATGTATATTTTAATAATGGATAAATATTAGTATTTGCATAACCAATAATAGTGACTGAATAAGGGATTTCTAAGTAGTGTGGTTAATATTAAAGAGTGGAAAATTAAGACATCTATAAAATGTCCAAAACATTTTGTAATCTTAAAAGCAGGCATTAGAATAACTATGCAGATTGCATCAAAGGGCCACATCAGCACTAATAAAAAGATAACAATCGCGAAAGCGGAACTCAATCGGTAACAAGGCTATCGGCTAATGTATTCTGTTAGGCACAGGGCAAACAGTTATCAGCCTCACACTGGGCGCCCTGGGGCCCACTGACCGTGTTGGAATGGCGGCGCAGAGCGAAGGCCCCCAGGCCGTGGAAGGCGTTGCTCAGCTTATGCGTGGCCGTGTCTGCGGGCGCCGTGATGGTGAACTTGGGGATGTGGAAGTGCGGTGCGGCCGATTGCGCTCCCCCCGTGCCCAGTCCGGGCTCCGGCAGGTGTAGATGGAGGAAGGACGCCCCACGCCGTCGAGCATGTGCCAGGCGAGTCGTCTCGGACGTTAGGGAGATGCTGTTGCTTTTGCTCCTTTTGTGTCCGCGAGACTTGTTCTCCAACTCCAGACATTCTTCTTCGACACAAATCTTACGGCTTTCATCGTGACTGCCCCTTCGCCGCTTGCCATCGAATGTGACCGATAAAGAAGAATAGGAAGAATTCGAGCTAAGATTAAGTCGATGAACCGATCTTTCATTGTCTGACACAATTGTGGTAAAGGATTTGTTCGCCGAGTCCGCGAGAGAAGCAGTACTCCCAAACTTGGAACTGTGAGCGGACGACTCTTCCTTGAGTACCGGGAGGCGGCTGGAAAGGTGTTCGCCAAATGTGATTGGTGATCCATCGGAAGAATCATCGTCATCGTTACCTGTCTGAGGAAGGAGAGTACCCGCGCCAGGTTCCGGATCTTCGGGCACAGGTTCGGGCGGCGCGGGCGCTTCTTCGCAATCACCGATAGGAGGTCGTGAAACATTTCTGGGTGCGTGGATGCTAGCTATTAACTTGCGCACATGAGCGTATTTGTTGTCACCCTCTTCTGACATTGAACACCCTCGGTCATTACTCAAAACGGAGGATCGAGGACTCGACGTCTATTTCTACAGCGCTGAACCGAACTAGTGGCACTTAGAAACATAAGAACAGTTCTTGAAAGTGTTTTACTTTGAATACATTGAATATTTTTGTATACAATTAGCATAATTCATTAAAGCAAATATTGTAACAGCATATCTGAAAATGTTATACGATATTAAAATAATATCAGGTACACGTGAAAAAATATCAATTGACATTAATAAGTATTTCAGGAATATTGTAAAGCTATGACCTAGTCAGTTGCCCTAAATTCGAGAAAATACATTAATTTCTAAATTATTTGCATTTAATTAGATTTGCATCGTTATCATGACCGTAATAATTATAATAAATATATTGCAAAAAGGTAATGAGTTTTAGGATTTCAAAGCGTGCTTTAAAAATACAAAAATATAACACGAAGAAGAAATTCTGTACATCGATTCTTATTCGGACACATTATTAACCAGCTTTAAACGTACGACGATTGGTATACGATCGGCAATGCAACAATTACTTGAAATAACACGCGACGTAGAATGGGAAACAACAAAATTAAAACACAAGTGGGATTGTAATTTCCGTCAGGTCACACAACGAAGAGTGCCAAAATGGATATTGACGTGAGCCATGCGTTATCCGGGCAGACGAGAGAATATGTTGTCACTGTTTATTTACATTCCTCTGGACCCGACGAGGTAGACAAAGTGATATGTTTGTTTTAGTAAAAAATGCGTATATTTTTAAACATAAGAAATTAACGCGAAAATGTGTTTTGAAAGAAAAAAATAATGCGGAATGAAAGAAAATATACAACGTAAACTTTTTATGTACACGGAAGTTCAGTAATTAGCTAAGTCAGTGGATAAATATGATACAGCCAATTTATATCAATTCATCTAAAATGGACATTTGTGTACTAGATGCATTTTAAAAATATTATTGATATTCAAGCGATTTTGAAAACAAAAT
This sequence comes from Odontocerum albicorne, assembly GCA_949825065.1. Classification (NCBI taxonomy): domain Eukaryota; kingdom Metazoa; phylum Arthropoda; class Insecta; order Trichoptera; family Odontoceridae; genus Odontocerum; species Odontocerum albicorne. The sequence goes on from OX463840.1 coordinate 24,593,705, forward strand.
ACGCATGCGTATGAATGTCGAATATTGTCAAATTTTGTATTTATCAGATATTGACCAAAGACCACCATAAGATATTAGGTTGTCCGGACTAAAATTACGTATTCTGCATGGTCATTTTTGACCATCAGTTGGTCCTACAAGACGTGTCTTGTGTTCTATTCATCAGTTGACATCTGGAGAACGTTATTTTAGTGAATTTTTTTTCGAACGTGGATCAAGATGGAGAGTTATATACCCGACAAACAATTTATACGAAATTGCATGTTGTACGAATACTGCGGAAAAAATAATGTAACAACTGCAACTAAAAACATTTGCGATACATTTGGAGAATGTTTAACTGTTCGGAGTGGTGATTTTAATCTAAAAAACAATCCTCGAAATGAAAAAGTAGTGAATGTGGATTATGACTTATTGCGTACAGAAATCGAATCAAATCCAACACTGACTATACAATTAGCTGACAAGCTTGGATACTCAAAATCTAGTGTGCAAGAACATCTGAAAAAAATCGGCAAGATTGTGAAGCAAGGCGTATGAATACCGTACGATCTAATGGATGAGATCAAAGCGGTACGCAATCGCATATGTGAAAAAAGAGACAAACACTCCGTTTTTACAACTTTTAGTGGCCGGAGACGAACGCCGTTTAAAGAGCTCCTCTCAAAGGCGCTCCAACTCGGGATATGAACCTACTATTATTGACAGATCCAAAATATTATAAGAAAATAAAACAAGTCGAGTGTAAGGATAGAAAGGTGGTTGTTGTAGCCATTATATTAGGCACTTCTCCGCTCCGCATATGCTTAGAAAAACATATTTTATAAGAAAACCTCAGAAGACTTACCAAGGGAAGACGAACTACAAAGAAATCTTTGTAGATCTTCCGATATATGATATTAACATATTCGGCTTAAGGTGGAGTGTAGTGTTCATATTCAACCATAAAATTTGATAAGACTCCCAAAAACGGTTGTCTTCAACTGTTTCCTAAAGCAGCACACGCCACCATTTCTCAAACACTTGGAGGCTTATGAAATGTTAACAGACATCATGAATTCTAGATTTTTTATGAATAATTAATTAAACTATCTGGTTTAGGTCCTACATGGCATTTTACAAAAATAAAAAATCGATTTGATTGGAAAATAACTCAAAAAACACAACAGTTACCAAAAATGAAGATTATCGATTCATTAAATATTACGCAAAAATAGTATAACTTTTGCAATAACAATATAAACTCTTTTCGACTAGAACAACATAAGAAATATACTATAAATGTAATGAAATATTGGGTATAACTTCAGGAATAAACTCTTTTCGACTAGAAAAACATAAGAAATATACTATAAATGTAATGAAATATTGTGTATAACTTCAGGAATAACCAAATAGCTAAAAATCTAATAACCCAGAATTTACAAATCACGTCTGGCAGTTACAGCAGCGCCTGAGCGTGTCAATGATGACATTAACATAACACAATTCGTACTACAGGAATAAGAGTACATAATATAAATAAAGAAAAAAATCTAAAGATTTCAAAAATGCACCCGTAAATAAATATAAAATTAAAATAATTATACATGTACTTGTGCTGATAATAGAAAAATAATAATACATGATCTCGTGCTGAAACGAATAAAAAGATCGATTATTGATAAATCTTAATACATCTTTTATTGAAAAATCTAAAAACACAAAATAGTCGAATAGCTTTATAAAACGAGTATTTCCAAGTTAGGTTAAAAAATATAAATATCTTTAAATTAGAAAAGTCATCTAATGCAATAAAATATCTGCATAAAAGTAAAAAATGTACATAAAAAAAATAATGTAAATATGAGAAAACAGCTGTTTGTTTCGAAAATAATTCAAATCAACACCAAATATTTCATATTCATGTAAATATAAAGAAATTTCAAACACATTAAACATGAAAGGATCAAAATACTCGTACGTACCATGAGAATAACTTTTACAAACTCAATTCGCACCATTGCACGTATATCGATAAACCGGTGACCTTTCCGGTCCATTGAGCACTAGATAAACGGAACGGAAAATGTACTCGTATATTAAGGTATCATGATCATTAAAAATTATATCTTTGTTAAGATATAGAACTTGTTCTGCAAATTATAGAACGTACGTATGATACCATTCGACCGCGACGGTAAGAAGTGATACATAATGCTGAAGGCAGATGAGTATTAACGTTAAATATTCAACTATCAGTACAAATAAACAAATATAAACAAACAACTTACAAGAGAGTAACTGCTGCGACTCAGTAGACTCATTCGTTTTGATAAGGACCCAATCACAATATCCGATGACAACATAGCTGTACCACAAAGTGTGAAGGAACTTGAAATGTTGAATATTTCTCTGACTATTCATTCACTGACCGTTGGACGTCTGGTCAAGATTTGAACAAGTTTGAACTAAGTCAAAACGTACATTACCGAGGCAAATGTCAATGGGCACAAACGCAGCGAGGGACAGCTTAACAGTTAAATGCGTACGTTTTTCCAAACGTAAAAAATGATTTGTGTAGTTTCATGATGGCTAATTATAAGAAATTTCAATTAAGGAGACCTCTTGCTTTGAAACAACAAGACGTATTATAATTCCTTCAAAATTATTAAGGGCATTGTATGCGTTTTAAATAAATTTATTTTACAGAAAATATTAATATGTATTTTTAAAAATAAATATAACTTTAAATTAATAAACTACGACTTTCACATATTTTTCCTTAAAAACTATATTTAAAAAAAAAATTGGATAATATTTCGATTTAGCATAACTTACATCACAGATTTGAATATTTGATGAGTACCATACGAATGAATCAATTAACCAAATTTTTGTTCGTTTATGACTTGGATGCTTAACGCATTGTCTTTCTAAAATTTGTATCTTGACCATCAAAGGTCATCAAAAAGCCTCAGATACTTACCATCCCACATAACAGATATGACAAATGGCCGATCGAGTCCGGTGGAGAGAATTGTGAGAAAGCTCCGAGTTGAGAGTGTAAGTGATAGTAGTATTAATCGTGTATTTTTTAATTTGTACATTACGATATGTGACGAATTGAGAGCCGACGAAACGTTTATTATTGTTTGTAAGCTTTGAAGTTTAGTGAAAATATTAACACAGTCGCATAGCTTTAGCGTTGACCCTCTGCTTTTATTTCATCTATGAAAAAGGAAGCCAACTGTTGGAAATGAATTATGGAATGCTTTTTGTCAATAATACAATCATTCAAATATCTTTCGGCATATCAAAGGAAACATGTCTAACATTAATTTACGCGAAACATTTAAATACACATTAGTTCAAATGTTGAACTCTAAATATGTGAATCACATGTCAAGAAACTTGAAGTATTTAGAAAATATTTATTTTAGATCGTTAATTATCAAAGAGCTCATAGTAGATAATACGTGTGGGACTAGAACAACCTTTTGAAACATTTCCAAGAAAATATTAATATATTTTATCTGAAAAAAATATTAAATAGCAAATCGTGCCACAAGTTGTATTAAAAGATGGAAAGCTGTCAAATAACCAAAACTAGAGGTTCTATTACAGTTTGATATACTCATAAATAGCAAACTTCCTTTTTTTAAATGCGGGGGTTTTCGATGTTTTTCACGGAAAGGGAATATTGTTTTGGTAATGAAAAAAAAACATCATTCAATAAAAGATGAGCAGTGTCTGATGAATATTTGTGCAAACTTGTATGAGTGCTTTATCTTAAGTATGCCATTTTTGTCTTATTCAGAATATTTTGAAAGTACTTAAACAAAAAGGTATGTACAACTATTATACACATATCATATTAAACAAGCAGTTTTACTCCATCGCATTATTATTTTCTTTATTTTTGTATCACTCAAATATTAAATAATTCTCAGTGCTGATAAATATTTACGATATTTCTCTGTATTACAAATTTGCCTTTGGTGATAATTTGCAATAACAAAGTTAGTATGTGTGTATCTTATCTTGTAGCGGTAAGATTTAGTTCATTCTAATGTGAATCTGGTTTATGTTGATTATATCCATACGTAGTCAAAGTACGTGAAATTGGAATGTCGTATCTTACTTCTATCAAAAATATTCTTAAGCATGAAAATGTTGAATGATAATTTATTGCGGATCTAATTCTATTACCACATAAATTTATTTCAATTTACGCATAAAAAGTTAAATAAAAAACTTATTTATTTATTCACGAAAAATGGCGTTTAAGTATATTACCTCAAAGTAGAAAAGCATACAATCATGGTAATATTTTCAACAAGGTTAGGTAAATACGAGTATACTAAGGATTATTAAATTATTGATTGAAATTGAGCATGAATAAATTTACATTTGTAATACTCGTATGCCAATGAAGTATAATTTCTTAATATTTTTCGTCTGTCTTGTTAAACTTACCACCTTTTTCAAAACCGTTATCGAAATAAGATATACTCGTACATAAAAAAATGATGTAAGTACCTAAGCATAATATTAAAATCTATAACACAGAGATGCGAGAAAGATCAAAAGTATAACATTTTAAATTGGTCGACTCTAGCAGCATGCCGACATTATAACTTATTTTAGAACATAATCATTTTTCATATACTTCTTTAAATATATAAAAAAATACAAGGTGTAATGTTCTTAATGTAAAATTTTTACATTTATTTGAACAAAAATAAGCCAATTTTATTACAACAATAACCTCTTTAGTAGGTGTAAAACTAGAACATTTCTCAGCGTTTGTAATTGTTTTCAGATAAAATGAAGACATGCCCTGCCATCTGCGAGCAAGTACTCGTATCTCAAACGCAAGAATTTGTCTTTCTGGTCGAAAAAAAAAGATAATTGTTCAAGGATAATAAATGATTGTACTATGAGTGAAATATAGATAATAAATGAGTGAAATAATGTTAAAGTTTTCAGTGAAAATTTGTAGTTTTTTTAATATTCAATATTTCCTACACGATTTTAATTTATTATTCACGTATTCTTTATTTAAATAACGTTATTTTTATAAGGTGGTGTATTGAGTGCTCCTAACGTAAATCAATAAAGAATTGGTTTGAACTAATTTGTGTTCATGTAATGCCGCCCAAATTACGGAGCAATGTATCTCGAAGGTAATTCGTATGAACCAACTAATTATACTACGAGTAGGTAGGTGACTTGTTGTGAAACGATATTAAGTATACTCGTATAGGAAAGACACGTTCGTTTTCAATCAAATATATTTAGTCAGCAATCAATTTTCTTGTTAGAAATAATCAGAAAATTTATATTCGACACCTAGTTGAAAGGCGATTATTATTTTAATTTAAAAAATCTAAATTATCGCAATAATTCGCTAAGACATAGATTTTACAAGATAGAGAATGAGATTTAACCAAAAAAAATCGAGTAAACGCGCTATCCTTTCCTGTGTCTTTCATATACAAAATAAGGACACAACAAATAAGAAGCAATGCAGTGATTATTTAATACAAATATATATGTTGCCTCAACATGGTTGAACCCAATTATTAATCTAAAAATAAAAGTAACTGGTTTATATTAAGTATATAACATCAAAATAATTATAATAAAGCATGTAGAATGGGACTATTTTCGTCTGGGATGCTGTGCCAAGTAACGGTAAACATATGAAAGCAAATTGAAATAATAGTCTTCAGTGTCCGATACAATCACATGCACTCGAAAATATACATCGACATTTGAACACTAATAAAATTATGACAGTTAAGATGCTAAAACGTGAAAGGTCGAAATGTAGACATTATTTACAAAATACAGGTCGAGCTTGTCAGCGGCAGCGCCTATAAAATTGGTTTTAAGGAAGACGCATAAAAAATACATCCCTTGTTTCTTGCGTAAGACCGTAAATGTGAATGAATATTATATATCTCGGTTAAAAAAATAACATTACATTACAAAAATTGTTGATGTCAAGAAACAAACACACATTATATACAAGTGTAGAACTTGACAATTAACCAGGAAAAATCGATTTCTAAAATTACTAAGAGGAATTGAAGATAATTGTGTATTATGATTGAATTTGAACAAAATCGAAAAAGAAAAAACAGAAGCAGTATTTTGTAAATATTATAATAATACTGGTAGTACTAAAATATTAAGTACAAGCAATTTTACCTGAGTATGGAAAGCTTTCGTAAATGAAGCTTTTTTAAACATCTTTGTTTAGTTAATTTTATCATTCAAACTAGAAAAGGCTAAAATTTTCCAGAGATGTTACCTCTTCACGAGAAGGAGGTTTTAATACGACTGAGACCATAAGATTATTACAGTGAGAAATCGTAGCAAATAATGATACCCGAGGATTTCATCGGTAAATAGAGAATTCTCATGCAATTTACAAGCTTTAAAGGAGAGTTGACCTAACTAAGCCAATATTAGTACTAGATAGAGAAACTTCTAGAGCAGCAAATTGAACCAAGGTGTACTTCTTCGCTCATATTTGCTAGTCTTTTTGGGACATGTAATTGTGTTAAATATTCCACGTCTTAAGGTAACATCAAAGACATGCAAGTAAATCATGTTTATAGATAATAGAAAATATCCTTAGATGAAACAATTGATATCAATTCCATTTTGACCTTAAAATGTTCGATAAATGATCTTCAATTAAGGCAAGAATTGAGATATTTTTTTTAAATCCGCTAGATACTCTCAAGTTATTTTATACAATTTTAGAAGTATTCCGTAATATTTGCAATACAGGTCAGCATCGAACGTGGATAAAAACTAAATAATTTAGGAACCATTTATAAAGAATAAAAATATAGATACGTAATAATAATGGTACATACAATTTATTGGAAAATATATCAGCATATCATCAGTCGAACGTTGTGGGACTTCGAAAAGTTACATTTTCCATCTCTTAAGAGAACTTTCAAGCTCTTTACCCAGATTTGAGAGTTTAAGTAGCAGTGTACGTTATGTATTTTAGTCATAATATTTAATAAAATCAATGATACTGAAATTAAAATGTATTGTACAAAAGGCGAGAAATGAGGAAAACGTTATGACTAAATAAGTAACATTAAATATTGATCGTGATTAGAATGGAGACCATCTAAATTATAAGGTAAAGATACTTAATGTGCGAAAAAAATTCTTAGAAGTTCAAATGATACATTTGAATAAAGTTTATGGTCGCATAATCTAAAGTATATTTGCAAGATATGATAATTTATTTGTTGTTAAACCACAGGTTACAGGATTAATCTGGATCAATATTATCATTTAATTATTGCTGTTTGATTTTAAACCGACTCCGAAAATACCATTTTGTATGTAATACTCGTATGAATCCGTTTCAATTTATTTTGTAATTTTCCAGTTTGTTTCACATGTTTGGTGTATATAAAACGTCATCCATTTGAATTATTTCTATACGTTTAGAACTATTTTTAAGCTTATATTGCAATCTGTTACAATTTGTTAATAAGAAATGTATTTTTGTAAGTCTACTTTATTTCAAGAATAAAATACATTAAGTATGGTATAACATGTTAATCGTATACTTTGGATAAATATCAAATTTGAAATATAATTACGTGTTAAATGCAACGGTATATTGATATTCACAAATCCATGATTCAATTCTTGTTTTTGTAACCGAGTGATAAAAATGTCAATATCTATGAAGCAAGTTTTTATGAACTTAAGATAAATAATCTCATTTTTAAACCATTACCGATTGAAATGTATTTTTAAGAGAGTGAGTAATCCAATCATCAAAGTATATTGTTTACTTTTGCTTTTATATTGTTTATGTGTATAACATCAAATACTTTCTTACTGTTTTTCAAATGGTTCACGAATCAGAATCTATACGCTATACAATAACTAATTGAAATTATATCTTCGGCCCCTCAATTCTGTGCTATAGTAAAGAAAAATAGGCAATATGCATAAAACATGATAAAAATAGGCAATATGCATAAAACATGATAAAAATAGGCAATATGCATAAAACATGATAAAAATAGGCAATATGCATAAAACATGATAAAAATAGGCAATATGCATAAAACATGATAAAAATAAAGTTCAAAGAAATTTTTTCAGCATCTTTAGCTCGTAAGAAAAATGCAAGGAAACGGAACGGTTTTTTTTTATTCAGTAATTATCAGTTTAAATTCCAGGAAACGTTTTTATGAAAATTATTTATTATTTTCTACAAAAATTATGACACGTTACGGTGATGATTAACGCATGATCTTAGGACAGTTGGAATATGTAAAATATCACTTTATACGAAACAATTTTGTGAAATAAAAACCTATATTTTATAATTAATATCACAATATTGGGTTAAAATTCTCAGATGGAGCGTCTAGAGAAAGTAATAAAAAGAAAATATCTTAAACAGAATTTTCCAGCTGAACTTGAATTTCCCGATGATTTTGATGAAAATGTACGGAATGAAGTAAACGAAGCAGTCAACATCTCGTTGGTAAAAAAACAGGTTGATTAATTTTCTGTGGCAAATATAAATGGTCTAGAAAACAGTTTTCACGAGGTGTGAGAAAAAAATATACGTTTCGTAAATATTTTAAAGTAACATTAACTGTCGAAAAAAGCCCTTATATCAAAGACAATCAACACAATATCATTCATTAAAAAAAACTGACTGCACTTGATCGCGAAATTTTTATTTTTTTATTTTTTATTTTATTTACACATGACAAGAAATATACACAATTTGCGAAAAAAAAACAGGAAATTTAATTTGGACACACAATTTTAATGGATCTGGGTTTGTTGCCTTTCATTTGTCGTGCCCCCAGTAAACTAGGCTTTTGCCTGTATCTCACTGAGGAAATAAATCTGATAAATATGGAAACAAAATAATATACATTTTTTATGCAATCAGTCAATAAAATAATGTAAATTGTATGGAATATAGATCGTCTAACATGCATAATATGTCGTGAGGTGGCATTGATAAGTTTGCATAAAATTCATGATCAACACGAAGCAGTATAATTAAAAATAATAAACTTTAAAAAAAAAAGGAATTTAGTTAAATAATCACTAGATATTACTCTGGTGCAATGCACTAGTCTAAAAAATATATAAGGTATCGACGTTCAGGAACATTATTCAAATAACACATTTAAAAATTAATACGATTTGAAATACATATTTCAGTGCTATCTTCTAAAAACAAAACGTTTCGGGTTGAGTGTTTTTATGTATATTTTTAGATAATCGTAGTTTGTAGCAGATTCAACACCTCATTACATATAACATACGAGTATATAAATACATAACACACAAGTACATAAATGTATACATATTATGGACGATTATTTGAATAAACGCCAATGTAAAAAAGTCAATGTTGCGCCACATGACATTCTTGAAGATTGGCGGTGCAATAATTGTCTATGAAGATTGGCGGTGCAATAATTGTCTATGAATAAGAACAGCTTTTCGAAACGAAGAAGTGATGTCGGTTTTCACACAACGAATTTTACTTTTTTTTCGCGTCGTTTTATCAATTTATTTCACATTTGGTACTAGGTGCTTTCTATTATTTAAATAATCTACGGGTGTATGCATTGTTCATACTATTCATTAGGTTTGTTGTCCAAACCGAGTGTTGAGGGTTCGATTCCCATTAGAACACAGATTTAAAAAAAAAATTATTCCAGGTTGGTTTTCACTAAGCCCTCTGTTATATCTTTCTGGTTAGTTGGAAGAGATTGCATCTTGATAAATCCGTCAGGTTGTACTATAAACAGCGAAAGTGTGATACAATACCATACAATAATTAAGTATAGCCTCGATAATCTGTACTTCGATACTCCAACAAGCCCAGATATATAATAACAATAAAATTATAATTTATATAGCACCTTTCTGACTGCACTCTCCTTAAAGGCGTTTTGACTCAGGATTCGAACCCACTATTATTGATAGATTAAAAATATTCCAAAAAAACTAACAAGTAGTGTAAGGAAAGGAAGGTGGCTTTAGATTAGACACTTCCCCTCAAGTAGTGTAAGGAAAGGAAGGTGGTTTTAGATTAGACACTTCCCCTCATCTGCATATGTTTATATAAACATATTTGGTAAAAACTAACAAGTAGTGTAAGGAAAGGAAGGTGGCTTTAGATTAGACACTTCCCCTCATCTGCATATGTTTATATAAACAAGTAGTGTAAGGAAAGGAAGGTGGCTTTAGATTAGACACTTCCCCTCATCTGCATATGTTTATATAAACAAGTAGTGTAAGGAAAGGAAGGTGGCTTTAGATTAGACACTTCCCCTCATCTGCATATGTTTATATAAACAAGTAGTGTAAGGAAAGGAATGTGGTTTTAGATTAGACACTTCCCCTCATCTGCATATGTTTATATAAACATATTTGGTAAAAAAAACTGTAGAAAGCTTACCAAGGGAAGACGAACTACAAAGAAAGCTATATAGATATTCCAATATATGATATTAACATATTCGGCTTTATGTAGTGTAGTGTTCAAATATAATCATGAATTTTTAATGTGTATAGTGTTTATACATATACAATCATAAAATTTTGATAAGACCTCCCAAAAAGGGTGTTCTTCAAGTGTTTCCTAAAGCTGCACATTCCAATACTAAGAGGCAGACCATTCCACAACACGAGACTAACAACGGCAAAATATCTATCATTGGATTGATTCCGGTCTATCAATTTATTCCATGAAGACGAAATCGACCTCAAAGTTCTACTTCTATCTGAAGGAACATCTTTCAGGCACACATTCGAAATATACAATAGAAACATCTCATTAAAGGACTTTAATACACGTTGTTTCGACGGAGCAGAGCCCAGATAACACTTTTCAAGCCAACGCTGAGTTTGAACGGTATTTTTCCCCATTAAAAAGCTATGTTTTATCAACACACGAAATTCGTTTTTTTTCATTGTTTTGAAAATAGCAAAAGTAGCGTCACTAAAACCACTGTAACTCAATGTCGGAATGTCATGAAAGTTTGACACGTAACTTCTAAAGGTTGGTACTAATTGAGAATGGTATGGATTTGTTATTAGATGCACCATCTGTTGGTTAGTCCCGGGACTTATTGATCGATGTGTTATTATCAAGAAGGTACCAAGAAATTTGATGCTTTCTTTCGGAAAAATACTAACGCCCATGACCGATAATATATTCTCATTAAATACGAGTATGTTTACACGGTGAAGTCACCAAGAGAAATTCCGTTTTATTTGGATTTAGTAACAATATGTTTTTTGATATCCAATTTCAAACATTGAGAATACAATTGGAAGTATCCTCCTTCCGAATATCTTTGTCACTTGGATCACATCATTTGAAGAACAAAGTATCATCCGTGTAAAAATGAGAATCAAAACCCTCCGTGTCAATGAGATTACTGATATAATTAGTATAAAGAACAAAATGCAGCGGCCCTAATATTGACCTTTCTGGTACACCATACTTAAAAATATCCTGAGAAGACTTCTTGATTCACACGGTTTACCTTCTATTTGACAAATGAGATTTCGATTCAGGCCCGATTCGGGGAAATGAAAGCGACATACTATGAAGATCAAGGAACAACAGAAGAGAAGAAGCATTTTATTCTTCCTGCAAGAATAATGGAGGAAACCGCGTTTTCGAACATAACACAAATACGAAATATACTATTTTAACCAAAACTGCCTACATTTCGCGTAGGTTCGATGATCCTGCCTTTCCAGAAATCCGCCACAGACCTGATTCGTGAGGTACCGGATTTTCGAGTTTATACTGTATATTTTTTCATAGACGCATTTATAAAAAAAATCACCTCAAATCAAATCTACAAAATCTTGTGATTTCACAATGTTTTGATACATTTGAAATATTGAAAAATCATAAATCAATCATGCATTCGCAAAAATATTAGGTCAGTTAAATAGATTTTTCATGATTTTATTATATTAAAAAAAATATTTCTCTATTCAAACCCATACTGTTGGATGTTTCCTCAATTATCTCAGAACAGGGTAAATATGGAATGAAACTTTTTTGTCAATTATCTGCCTTGACCAAGGCTGGAAATATATTATAAGAATGGTGAATGAACTTTTGAAACTGAGCCAAAAAATTGACGATATTTTTGCAACTACAATAAGAGAATAAATTATTTGTCTATGAAAATCGCACTTAATCTGATAAGAGTGTTTACTTCAGCGAGAAAATAATAGAGATTATCTTTGGTCTAAAAGACTATCGTTTGAATTATAAATAGAGCTTCAGCATGACAAATAAAAGCTATATCTGATTCAGAAATATGTGAACTTAGGAATGAACGAATTGTACTCAATTGGTACATAGGTTGAATTTGATTTGAGTAGTCTTGTCAATATTGATTATGAAAAAACATATGACTAACAATATACATCGTTTAAACGGAAAGACGAATCGTAAGAGTACGAGTCTCCATTTTTTTAATATAAAGATTCACTTGACTAGGCAAGGCCTGTGACGAAATGGTCTCATTCCATAATCACTAATTTCATATTTTTGTTTTAAAAATCCTAAAACACTGTTGAAACATTCATATTCTGCTTCCAAATACTTATACACACTAACATCTCAATATTTTACACACACATAATTCAAATTCATTATTATTCCAACAACCACATTACAATCATGTCCAACAATTCATCACACGTAAATGTAAAATACGTAAAAAGACAAGTATCATAGTATACAATTAAAGGGTAATGAATGGTTGTAAAGTGGACGAAAATAAATATTACTAAAATTTGACTAAAAATACTCAACTTATTGAAAAAAATATGTTGCTCAAGTTAAGAAACTTACTTCTACGCACGTAAACATAAATTAAGCAGGTTTAAAATAATTTTTGGTGCCAAAATAAAAATTATTTTGCTACAGTCTCGTGAAGTTTTTACATTAATTTTATGCTAACGAAATTCGTATGTATTATACGAGTATATGAATACTATGGTGACAGTATTTTTTGTTTAGAAACGGATAACATAGAAAAAAATCAAATTTTTGGTTTGTTTTTTTATTAAGAAAAAAAAAACGTTATTTTCAATCAAGAAAAGAAGGAGAAAAATAAGTGGAGGATGACGAAGTCGATAATTCCTTTTCAGGGTTTCCTAACTTCCGAAATTGGGAAGAATAATAAATGATCGTCGATGCAAAACAACATTCTTTAAAAACACATTCCGGTTGATTAAAATACTTGTTACAAAGAAATACACCTCACAGGACTAATAAAATAAAATTTAATGAACCATTTAAGACTTATCATCATGGTATAAAGGACAGTGATATTTTATAAATCTTGTGTTTCATTACTTATGCAACTAAAAAAGAACACCTGCTTCCATAATAATGTATTGGGTTTATTGAGCAAATTACAATTAACATAAATGTGGTCTACAATACATTTTTCCTACAGAGTAAAATTACTGCAGGGTTAAGATCTCGCCTTAAAAATATTTTTTTATTTACTATCACTAAATGTTTAAATTAACAATTATTTACAACATTTTTGTGTTTCGTGCAATAATTAGTGAAAGTAACATATGTTGTATTGAAAGGTACTTGTATTTTTTTCTTACAATTTTTACCGCCAATCGAAATCTTCAAATTTTCAATTGAATGTTTCTGAAATCAAAATATGAAGTACACCGTCAAAACATGCTAAATAATAAATCCATTCAATGATAAAATTATTGAAGCTTTGTATTTTTTTAATAACACTGGCAGTTTCCAAGTTTTCGGCATCTTGGAGGGAATTTCGGTACCAATAGTCCCTGCCACCATTTTTCAAATAACCAAACTTGAATACAAAAAGGTAATCTATTTTCCATGCATCGTTTATTAAAAATTACAGTTTTAGATGTTGTATTCAACTAGTATTAGTTAATAAGGTATTGTATCCTATAAATAGGATGATTTGTGGTTGTATTCAATAGATAATACAAATTGTTGAAAAAACTACCTGATGCCGATTCGAAACAGTACTTCTAACAAAGTAGTAATATGGAAAAAGGCTTCCATAACTTCTAGGTAGATTGATAGGTACCAGCCGACTCAACTCTTGAGGGGAGTTGCTCCTGCTTCCACTGGCCATAGCCATAGTAACACTCTATTAAAACATTTCACCGGATAAATATTAATCATGACCATCGAAATATGAATAGTACATTAACGTCTTATTTAAAATGTCACTTCCTATCACGTCACGTCACTCATGATTTATCAAAGCTATTGTTTAAATATGCAATTTTAAAATAGCAAAAAGAAGGAATACGATACTGGCAAAAATATTGAATAATAGTTTCTCGTTAAAAAAACATCACATACAAACGGAAAAGAAACACATTGAGTTGAAAATTGGCAATAGATTGCACGTGCTCGAACGAAAATAAATCAAAACGTAAAGAAAATAACTTTGTACATATATATGAAGCGAACTGTTTTAAGCGACGTCAAACGTCGCACTGATATCACGAAAGTGTTATTCTATGGAATATGTAGAACGTTATATTTTTTATAAAATGAATAATTCTAATTTGTGATAAAGCAATAATAATCACTGATACGGGAAATACGAGTACATAACAGGGCCTGGCGCATATCGAGTTCAGGGCGTTGCTCTTTTGACTAATCGTCAAGATAGCTACGAGTACTTGTTCAGAAAACTTACTGTGTAACAATAATGTCATCGTTTGCAAGCGCCACAATGCATTTAGCTTGTAACATAAATTAATGCATTTATCTTTCGAATAGCCCGATCTAAAATATTGTGACATACTTAACAATAATGGGAATGTATTACACCAATAAAGCGAGAAGTGCATTGATTACGTAGTTGAATTGCAGAAACGCCACCACTGTTGACAATTTTCAAGGAATTCTTGTAAAACGCTACAACAAAAACATAAACAATTTTTTTATCTAATGGGGCACATGACGCACCAAAATGTATAAACAATGATAATAATTAAACAATCGAGAAGTTTGCGGATATTTCGAGTCCGGCGAACTGGACGCCGACATTACCCACTACAAGAGTGACCGAGCTGCGCGTGGCGAGAATAAAACTAAAAACGTTGTCATCAAAGTCCGCTCAGTGAAATATTAATAGCCATTCAGTAGATGCGGGAGAAAACTTAAGAAATCAGCTTTATTATTTTAGGACCAGCGACTGACCCATATTATGGCACTTGTCTCGATAGTGCCAGTGCCAATTGGGGTGAGTTCACGTCATCTAACACGAATCGTCATATTGCGTCATAGTTAAGTATTATCTATACATACTTAATCAGAGAGAATTTCTAAATTTAAAAGTTGACTGATTTTAACTGTTGGCATTATTGAAATCAGATTTTAGAAATACCAAGATGGCAAAAGGCCTGAATAAGGCTTGAACGAATTGACATTTTATTTTTGTCACCGACGCGAATAAAATTGATAACTTTAGTAAGAAGCATAGAAAGTAAAACGCCATCAAACACAGGGCACTTAAATGGGAGTGACTTTATAAAATATGAATTTGTACTAATATTGATGACAGACTGTGAATAAATTATTCCACAAGAATAATGATAAAAATTGAACATGGGAAAACTTTAAGTAAATTGAGAATATTATGAAGAACGTCTTGAAACATTCTTATCATTTTTATGACATGTATTAATTTATGCAACGTAATGCAGAGCGTTTATTGTTAATGCATTATTAAAAATAGTTATCTCCAACAAACAAACCATGGAAACAAATTGAGAGAAAACACACTGAAGAAGATGTATATTTAAAATGTTTATGAATTTACTGTATCATTCAATAAACAGCGATGAAGCGGAAAACGCAGAGAGAGAAATATATTTGTATTATTCGCATACTATGTTTCTAAGAGATTGCGTAAATTCTGTTAGTTGAAATATGTTTTATTTAAAATTTTAGCTAGCTTGATCATAACTGAAATGGAAAAACAATGTGATTTAACCTTCATGTATCAAGTTAAAATGTTTTGAAAAAAAAACATAGCTTTTAATATTCCTGACCTACCCTAAATATTGCCCGATTCGCAAGTGTTAAAAGCTTAACGTTCGAAATAATCAATAATGTATAATAGATAATTATTATAATACTATCGACGTACTAAATGATAGATTTTCGAAACATCGCTTGTTAGATATCGTTTAAAATGTGATATGCCAGAATATAGAATTCATAGACATCTGTATCATCAAACTGAGTATATTCATTGGTTCAGATAAGATTTCTTGTTTCTCATTAATAGATATCTGAAGAAAACATTCTGCGATATAAATTTGAGGTGATAAAGTTGTTTATTTTTGATAATCCGTCAAAATATTTTTCTTAAGGTGTTTCAGATAATATACTGAAAAAAATTGTGTTACTGAATGTTAAACTGAGTGCGAGTTTATTAACAGTTGACATAACATGTGTTGTTATTTTTTAATATTTCGAGTATACAGAAAGGTTTCAAATTTTAATTTATCAGCATAGGAATATAACATAAAGTGGTTTTATGTCAAACTGCACATAAATATCTACTTGATGTATATAATGGAAAATATGCATTTTAAATGATTTTTTGCGAAATACGGACATATGAGTAAGATGAAGTTTAATATAATTGTTCATGGTTCAAACAATGCTTATGGTAAACAATAACTTACAATATAATTTTAGAATCAGTTGATATTTTAAATTAAATAAACAATTAATTTTATTATTGTACATAATGTTCGGACAGAAAACAAAAATAATTATAAAAGCTAAAAATAATATACATAAATATCAATATATTCAAATATAACACGATTTATCCACAAAAAAATGTTATAGAGTAACCCTTGAACAGTTTCAATAATGACAAAGCTCTGAAATATTTATGCTAATCAAATGATTATTTAAATAAGACGAATTCAAAAGTGCTTGATGTTCGCCATATATTTACTTGCGTTTTGCTCATCGCTATTTTCCAACAAGTGTTCGTAACTATTCTTATTAATAATTTTATTAAGAGTTTTTCACGTAGTGAGGTTGCTGACTTGTAGCGAGTCAAACACATTGCCCGCTGGAGATCTGACGATCATCGTACACCAGTGTTACCATAGAAAGAATCGCAGCCTCAAGATTAACATGGGGGTTGCGGGGTGTCGGGCTGTGAACCTGGATGAAAGCGTTTTATGACATCCTTGTGGAACGTTTAGGGTGATGATAATGTTTACGAGATATAGTTTTAAAACCATTCAATTTGCCATTTTTTTTCATTTTTTTACTTGAGTTTAAAAAAAAAAATAACCCGTAGGATTTACATGAGTGATAATTCAATACGTTTAGTGTCTCACAATTTATAAACGTTACCATGGGAATAATAAATAGTCAATAATAATATTTATTGAAGTAAAAATATGAAATTTAGAAAATGTTTCGAAGAACTTGTATCGGAAATATAGGAAATATGTATTCCTGTGCTCAATACTCGTAACCCTTGCATTGTACAACAATATACTTTAATATGCGAGGAAATGTGAAGCATTTTAAGTATTTGTTATCCGTGAAGTTTCGATAAGTTCAGTCATAGGACCGTATTGAAACAAACTTTTGTTATGTTGCCAATATATGACAGAAGTGGGTTAAGAGTGGAGAGAAGTGGCCCATTCAAAATCTAATTTGTTGCACAACTTCGAAGCTGGCGGCCATTTTCAGTAACTCAATATTTTTAAAGTAAAAACTTTTTAGTCGGTACTTCAAATATCTTTATGTATGATGATTTATGAACACGCATGCAATCACGCCATTTCTTTGTCGGGGTAGGCAGAGAGGATAGTGCCTCAAAATTTCCTATCGCGACACAAATCTTTTGTCTATTCTTATCTACGCACATTCTTTTTTATTTATGCACATGTAACTCCTACGATTTTTCTGACTTTTTACATTTTTTTCTTTCAAATTATTATTCCCCTGATCCAACCATGTTCTCTTTGGTTTTCCTTAACCACACCTTCCACTCATATTTGCACTGCATATTTGTTTTGTTAGTCTTTCTTCACTCATTCGTTCAACATGCCCAAATCATCTCAGTGTGCTCTTCTTCATCTTCCTTAAGACATCAGCCTTAAGTTCATTGATAGATGAAAGTCCTTGAGAATGTTTAATGAAGCGTTAAAAATTTATCAAACTCCAAAAACAGATCGCCATCATTGACAGATCATCGTACTCCTCTCTTTTCTACATTGTTTAAACGATCTGTTGTTAAAAACGATCGAGGGTTGTCTTTTCTATATTGTTTTGCATATAACTGGATCTCAGGTATATCTGCTCTAACCAATGATCTGGTGGATAGTGGTATTATTATTGATCGATGACGTTTCAGTTTTTATCCGACGTGCAGACAATAGAAAATCTGAATTTATCTAGTGACATTTATTAGCTACCTTAAATGATTTCAGGTTATATTTTATTATGAAATATTACATCACTTTGCTTTTGCTTTATGGTGACAACGTTTTAATTGATTCATGAAAAAGGCACATGACCGCGTGATAAGGGGGCAAGCTATGTAAAATATTGATTGATTAGGGTGTTAAATGTAAATTGACACGTGGTATTGCGTCAGTATACGCCTAAAGTAGAGCATATGTTATATTAGAGTGAATGGTGCCTTGACTGTGTGATTTAACATTTAAAAAGGGGTTAAGCAAGGATGCGTTATGTCACCCTAGATGTTCAATATTTATTGCGTATAGATTCATATGTGAAGGAACTACAGAGGAAAATGGGTGGCATACAAATATCGAATGGAAACGTATGCAGATTGCTGTAAGCTGATGAGATAGATGATGGTGTTGGTAGAGAGTGAAGATGAATTGCAGAGTTTCATAAGTAAATTGTATGAGAGATGCGAAGAGAAAGATCTAAGAATTAATGTTGCGAAATCCAGTCATGGTGATAAAAAAAGTTCGAAAGGAAGATTAAATGCGATAGTCTGTTTGACAAAAACATGTACGGCGAAACCCGAAAAACTATTTGGGATAAGGAATTTAAAAAAAATACATACATACTACATGATATATCATAAACCGTGATGCTTTATTAATAATACGTTGTCCAGTCACTTCCACTAGTAATAATTGCCCGACATCTCCGAGGCATACTTTCTACTAACTTCATAGCATAATCTAGAGGTAAAGACTTCCATAAAAGTCGAATCGGTCGAAATAACTGCTTGACGTTCCAGATCTTTTTCCCTCGGAGCTTGAACTTCATGAGTGCCCAAACATTTTCTATGGGATTTGCATCTAGTGACTGCGACGGCCAATCCATTACGTCAACGTCATTTTCCTGTTTCCACGCAGTACAAAGACGACTCCGATGTTTTGGGTCATTGTCCTCTTGCAGTAGCCACTTTTCATTTTTTCTTATAAACCACCTTTGGGCAGATGGTAATAAATCCCTCTGAAATATTTTCACCATTTTGGCAGCGTTCAAATTATTTGTGAAGATGTGCAAAGTGTCAAATCCCGCTTTGAGACACAGCCCCAGACGTGGACTTTTACCGATTGTTTAACGATCCGCTGGATGAGTCTATTGGTGCGGGTACATCAGATATGATTAATGGAAGAACGTGCCCAAAAAGAAGCTTCGTCCGAAAAAAAATGCGTTGTCCCAATCGCGGTCCAAATTTTCTTTCGCCCAAGTGAGTCTTTTTTCGACTTGTTTTTCGGACAGTAGTGGTTTCTTCACCGTGCTTCGAAATTTCCCTCCATGACCTAGTAAATGTCTTCTTATAGTATTACATGACACAATTATACCTTTTTCGCGCATAACCGCATGTCTGCTACGCAATGATAGACGAGGATTCTTCTTAAACACCCGTAAAATCACTCTGTCCTCCTTTTTCGTCATTTTCTGTGCAGTGCTACGATCTGGTAGGTCACCGACGTTTTTTTACGTCGGAATGGCGTTTCACCCACTTACAAATGTCTTCGACTTTCTCATGTATTTAGCAGCAGCTCCGTAAGACATTTTCTACCTACTTGCTTGCGTTTGAAGCTACCCTCTAACGGTTTCCAGGGGAAAAAATAGCCGTACATGCTCTTGTCAAACAGACTATATGGGTGAATAATGAAATATAGGAGCAAGTTGAGGAAATCTGCTATTTGGATATTATTTTCACAGATAATAAAGAGTTAAGAAGGATATCGAACGGCATGTAGCGATAGGAGATAGTCAATGGAGTAAAAAACATATATACGAAAACTGGAAAGCATAAAAATCTGCTAAGATGGTAGTTCCCAAATATATTTTGGTACCAACTTTGATGATTTTGAGTGAAACGTGGACGTGGAAAAAGACTGATAGGAGCAAAATAAACGCTGTGAAAATGTGTGCATTGAGAATAAATAATACATGGGGTGATAATGTGTGACATACTCGTAACATGGAATAAAGTAATGTGTTGAGTAAAATGAAAATCACGTAGAGATGTGTGGAACGATTGAACGAAGAAAAACTAATAAAACAAATGTATAGTGCAAATGTGAGTAGATGGCGTGTGAGAGGAAGACCTAAGAAAGTATGGTTGGATAAATTGAATGATATTTTGAAAGAAGAAAACGTAGAAAGTAAGAGAAATCGTGGAAATTATGAGCAGATGTATGTCTCTCTGTCTACCTCCACAGGAAACTGGCGTGATGGTATGTTTTTAATTATGATACTTATGTCCGCCAACACGATAGTTTATATTCTTTACAGTTTAAATACATCGGTCGATTGCGTTGTAAAATGTGTAACGTAATTTTGAGGTCGTAATAGACTATGGATGAAATAGTTAAATCAGCGCGTGGTTTACAAAAATGTACACATTATTTGAAAAACTTGCATGCGATTTTTAATTCGTGTCTAGCCTCCGTAATTCTATCGTTATCTCAAAACCACATTAGTAATTAAGAAAGCTTTACCTTGGGAGTCAAGTATTTTAGGGATCAATTAGTGCGAAGCAAGCTATAGAAAAGATTAGAAAAAAATATTCTGTAAACTCCCGAATTCGAATACCATTTTTAGATCACTAGATCATTAACTTTATTGGGATGCAGTAACATATGGAATAGCGTCAAAAAAGTAATCGTTCTACTTTTATAAGAATAAATAAGACAATTTTTTCCATAATGTGTTTTTTATTCAATTACGTTTCTTTGTGATTTCAAGGTTTTCCTCTCGCATAATCTCTTGAATAACAATAAAGTTTTGAATATTTTCAAAAGAAATTTGATATTCTCATTTTCGTAAAACGAGTTTTGAAAGAAGATCTTTGCACGTTTTGTTATTTGATGTTATGTAACAAGCGTGAAAATAAATCAAGTTTTGGATACGGGGAGACGTATAACATTAAAAAAAATTTATGAAAATTCAATGTGCCATTTTGAGTTTTCATTAAGCGAACGAAATGCATAGAAGCCATCGGTCTGAGTATTTATTAAACTTCACAATAATAATAAACGATGATTAACTATTGTAGAAAAATATAATAGTTCAGAATGTGATTAACAGATGTCAGTCGTTTGTCGAGATTGCCTGTGAAATTTTCTGAACGAGAATATGATTTTTTTATTTAATTTCGACCATTCCATGTTCGCTTCCAAAGCGGAGAATTGAGATAAACTGAGGTACATATTATTGTGCAAAGAAAAACTAGTTTATCTCAATTTACGGGACATAAGACGATTGTCATGAGATTTTCTATAAATTTAAATAACTGGTAAGAAATTAAAAACGTATAATATAACTAGTATTAAACCATTGATCCTGGAAGTGCTGCCTGGGATGGTACACTGGCAGATGGTCAGATTTATAATTATTTGGACCTTGTAATGCGGTAGGGTAATAGGTTTTTCTGTAGCTGGGGCCGCCACTTAGTGATAATCTTATAGATAAAAACATTTACTTATCAACTCTTGAAATGAATCATATGGCAAACTTATGTTATATAACAAAATACATATTGGGCAAGCTGATGAATTCAGCTCGAAAAATCGTTTATGTTCTGCCACTAGTTCACTAAGTTTTCCCGTAGAGGTAATATTTTTCGTTGAAAGTTATAAAGTCCAAATTAATGTGAGAATTTCAGATTCAAGGGATATAATAAAAAAAGTTTTTTTTTCATTATAAAGAGTCTTTAATCTCTAATGAAAAAAATAGCAGTACAGGTACAGGTGCGATATATAATATAAGTAAGTTATTTATTGAAACAAAACACAAAAATACCGAATAAAATTGTAGTTATGATTGTTGAGTAAAATAGTGAGATAGCTAAAATATTAATGAACCAGACGTTTAACTCGTGCCATGCACGGTTTCCGAGGTTTTTTCTAGCGTTTCTCAACTGTTATAAAACGGTGCATGTATATAAAATATTCAGGGGTAACTACTTACTACTCCTATAAATACATTTTATATAAATTTCCCAAATAAATATACCATATTTAAAACAACTATACCGCCCCAACACATCAACTGACAGCGGAATCTCAACACTAAAATCTTCACTCGCGACTATTATTTATTCAACACTACATCAGGACGTGAATTAATAAAAATTATTAAAATTTTATAATTTAATTAGTACTGCGCGCGCCTTATTTTATTTACAAAAGTGAAAATAATCCAACTTCTGTTATTATACGAATATATCAAAAGTATCTAAATTATAAACGACAATAATGCTATTTGGACAACATCTGTTTCT
Organism: Odontocerum albicorne; assembly: GCA_949825065.1. Classification (NCBI taxonomy): domain Eukaryota; kingdom Metazoa; phylum Arthropoda; class Insecta; order Trichoptera; family Odontoceridae; genus Odontocerum; species Odontocerum albicorne. Next base: position 24,616,549 of record OX463840.1, read on the forward strand.
AGATTTTACAATCTTTTTAGTCGGACAAATTTTATAGCGTTCCGGAATGTTCTGGGTATTTATAATAATAAGATGACCTCTGCGGCTTAGCTCTTAAGATGTTTCCACCAGAAGGTTTCGGGTTGTATTCCCGATGGTACCCAAACATGCTTTGTCAGTTCATCGAGGAGGGTGTTCATTTCTCCGCCTGCGATAATATTACCAACGAATATGACGACTAGATACGAGTCACGATGTAAACCCTGAAGTTCGTTAATGGGGTCCAAAACAATGTTGCCTCATTGTCATGCTCTTCAGCGTACGTTCAATATATGAATTTTAATAAGATTCATTCGATTTGGTTGGTGGAAAGAAATTGCTTATGACAATAAGTCATAGAGCAATTGCAGCGTACAGTAATAAAATGTACCATGTATAACCACGTATACAAAATAACCAATAGACTAAACTATTTTTTGGCAAACAAATGCGTTGGATTTGTGCGCGTTTGTGGCAAAAATAATTGTTGATACAAATGATAGTTGATTGATTGGAATGATAAATTAACCTTTTCCACGAAGGAAACATATTGAAATGATCCCGTTACATTGTGAAGGTTAAAACAAAAAAAAACTATTGACCATGATTCAATCGGTTGATTACTGTCATGGAACTATTAATTAATATCCATCAGCGAGTGACATCTACGAGTATAATGTGAAGGCACATAAAGTACTCGTCACAAATGGGTTATATTACACGTATATATACGCCAAATGAACGTACGCAAAAATGATTCAACTGAAAAAAGCATATTTATTTTAAATATCGAATAAGTATACATCAAACATGTATGATATGTACCGCCAATCATATTATTATGATATATGTTATCACGTCACTATTGGGGTAAACAAAGATCTCTATCTTTATATCGATAAATAAAGACTTCTCACTCTTCCTTCTTTCAACTTTTGATTTATTTGATTGTAATACGTTTTTCTATGCATGGATGATATTTTATAGTTAAATTGCATTGTAATTTTATTGGTCCATACAAGCCAGACATTTCCTTAATTATCTCAGAATAGGTAAAATATGGGTTGGGTCCTTTTTGCATAATTACATCCAAGCGGTGTTACGATTTTAAATTGTGTATGGGTTGTGTGCTATTTGTTGTTCCGTTAACTTTTCGATTTTTATTCGTTTTTCTGGTTGATGAATGTATAGAAGTACTGAGTACATTCACAGAGATCTGAACAAAAAGTTATTTTTAAGTTTATTTGAAATAAAGAATGAGTACTCCATTCATATAAATAAATATATAGCTCAAGTATTTTATGACCAAAATAAGTCTTAAAAATTACATTTCATATACATTACATGCATTACATAACATTACGCCATGTTAATTTTGAGGCAGGCAAATATGTAAAATCTCCATACCTTTTATCTACGAGTAACCAAACAACTTTTCACTCAAGAATAGAAAAGCTCTTAAGAATGTTAATTTTCTGTAAATGAATTGAAAGTCTAAAATAATTTTATTTAAAAATTCAGAGATAAAAAATAAAACATTTGTATTTTTTTAAAAGACAAAAAAGGGGGTTTAAAGTTTTTACACACAGAATGGTATAAATAAACTAATATTCAACCAACTGAGCTGAGTTAAAAATGACAAAAACAATGAATTATAATTATAATAGAGTAATTATATAAATATGATTATAAAGACGATACGAGTAAGAAAAATTCCATGGTATTGTTCAAGTATTGGACATTTGCCATTTTGCACAATATGTCGATTAATAAATATGTCTCGGTTTGATCCAAGGTTCGGTTAGTGAACATTATTACATCGTGAATTATTTCGTGCCATTGTGTATTGTACGTGTTACATTATTTATTGTTCTGTATATGACTACGTGTATTTATTGTACATTATCACGTGTATTCAATAGCTTTATCAAAGTGACCATCTCACCAATTGATATATGTAACATATTATTGCGTATCAGCTAAAGATTACATCTTTTTTTCTTGACGCGATTTATAAACGTTATCATAAAAAAAATTAAAACCAATTAAAACATATCAAATACACCTAATGTGTAGTTAAATTTCAAGGATTTGATACAATAAACATTTAGAATAGATTTTGAGATACCTACTCAAATTAATGTAAAAAACTAGCATGTACAGTATCTGGCGGTAAGTAATACACATCGGGCTTAAGAAAGAGACTGTTGGCCATAATCGGCTAGCTTCGGCTTTGTAGAGCGTCGTCTCTGTCATTCATACACGTGTTCCGTCGCGATGTGTTAGTCCTTGTCAAGCGTTTTAGGGACAGAGACGACGCTCTACAAAGCCGAAGTTAGCCGATTCTGGTCGACAGTCTCTTTCTTAAGCCCGATGTGTATTATTTACTGCAGGGTACTTTATATAATTGAGTCCTGAAGTGTGAATTCCGATCTTAACTTTTCAAAACGATCTTTTAAACGTATGCGCTGTTTAGTTCATGAAATAAAAACACGTGTAATCAAAATAAGAATATTCTTTGTCAAAAATTGTATTACAACTTTAATGCATTCCTGTATTTTGAAGACAATACAACTAGGCGGCGATTAGTTTGACTATAAAATGTATAATACGAGTATAAGGTTAAAAATAAAAATATAAAAAAATAAAAGTCAGTACATACTTTTAAATTATGTATCTTTTGAACTAGGCTAGACAGAACTCCCCACTTTTCTATCCACACACAAAGCATTTGCCTCGTTCACATTCATATATCTATTCATACATGCTTTTCTGTTTCTTATACTTCTTATCTTACCCTCAGTTTAAATTTGTCCGACTATCTCCTTTCATTATTTCTTCGGTATACTTTTCCTCGCTCTCAATTCATTTCATACATTTGTTTTACAAGCCCTTCGCAACTTATTGTCTCAATATGTCAAAAAAATCTCAAGATCAATCTTGATTCTACTTATAACAGTCGTATCCAACAAACATTAAACACTCACTGATACAAGTCAGTAATAAGTAAACTGTAACTGTAAACTGCAATAGTATAATAATAATCTAATAGTAAGTAATAAAACATTAAATTATCAATATGTTTATCTTAACAAATAATACTTTGTCACGGTAAATGTGACTTTCAAAGACATGATTTGGTTTTCCCATAAAATAAAAACCTTGACATTGAAGGCTGCGTTTTTCTTTTAAGCAAATAATTAACACGATCCAGAAGATAATTTGTATTATTATGTGCAAATAGCATGATGATTATCAGTTGCATAATTGCCTGAATTCAGAAAATTGTCCAGTAATTGTAAATTACAACAAAAACGGTAACCGGAACTACGACAAATGATCGTAGATCGTCTATTACTAGATTCTGTTTCTAAACAATAATAATCTGAATCTAAAAGAAGCCCACAAATATATCTAAATAAGTTGTTTTACGAGTATATACTCTTTCAAATAAAAGAGTTCACGGTCATTATCCAAGACAGAACGAGAACAATTACTCGTAAGTCACTAAAGATAAAAATACAACTACAAGGCAACACACATTTTTATTGTCGTACTTATCACAGTTTTAATAATTTAACAATGCTCAAACTATTTGACAAGTAGGTACGAGGATCATCTAGAAAGTAAGGTTACAAGGGCTCCTGAGGCCGGGTAAATTTTTTTGTTTCGAAGTTGGCGCATCTGGCGTGTAGGGGGGATCCTAACGGTCATTTTGTTTGGTCCCGCGTGTTTGTCAGCCATTTTGTTCAGTCACAGTAAATTCTTCCGATGGAGAGGTCGTCGCGCGCTCCCGTCACCTCAGATCCCCGCGGTCATCCGTTTTTTGACTATGCAGAACAATACCGCCGCGAATATCCATCGGAAGCTCGTGGAAGTTTATGGTAGTGATGTGATGACTCGACAAAATGTCACAAAGTGGGTTAGATTGTTCAGAGAAAGCCGTACTGATACTCACGACCAGGCAAGGCAGTGATTTCTGACGAACTTGTGCAAAAAATTGAAGAACAAGTGCGAAATGACCGCCGTGTGACGCTTGACGACCTTCATGAAGAATTTCTTGACATTTCTCGAAGTCTCCTTGGTGATATTGTGTCGGAAAAACTTGGTTACAAGAAGTCGTGTGCGAGATGGGTGCCCAGAATGCTCACACCGGAGCACCGTCAAAATCGCGTGACCGCCGCGCGTGAATTTTTGGATCGTTTTGCACAGGAGGGAGAAGCTTTTCTGGACTCTATCGTGACAGGGGATGAGACGTGGGTGTGTCACTACATCCCAACAATTTTCCAACGATCAGGAGGTCGAGGAAGCTGTGAAGAAGTGGCTAAAAGAGCTGGCGGCGGAGGTCTATGACACTGGCAGACAAAAGCTGGTGCCCCGACTACAGAAATGTCTCGATCTCGACGGCGATTACGTTGAAAAATAGTTTAATATATTTGTGAAGTATCCTGTGAATTTCAATTAAATACAAGCATTTTTCGATCCTACATAAATGTTGTAACCTAACTTTCTAGTTGACCCTCGTAGATAGATATCTACTCACACAAGACATATACGAGTATTATAGAATATTACGAGAGTAAAAGATGGCGAGAAATTCAATTTAAATTAATGAATGAGACCATTTTGTGATACAGAAAATTCTTGGTAAACTAAGTACGAGTATTATATTATACAATTCCAGGTTGTAACCGATTTTGTCAGCAACGAGACAATTGCGTGCGGTCCGGTACGTTGGCGTATCGGATGGATTGAAGGATATACAAGTGACATTGATTTTCGTTGGAGATAGAAATATTATAGGTAAATTACTCACGGAAACAAGGCTCGGTAAATGTAATCAAATTAAAGTAAAAGTTTATTGCGCACGAAACCGCTCATAGCAAATAGGAATTGTAAATTATTTGAGGGGTTTGGTGAAAAGTTTCCACAACTGCTTTGATTAATAATACAATAGGTACTCCTCAAATACGATATTAATAACTACTTCATAATTTTAATATTATAATTTTATTATTCCTAAAAACTATCATAATTCATCCCGGTTTAAGATTTACTTTCAGACATCATTCCACCTGAATTCATTTAGTGGCGCTTATGTACTAACTCGAAGAACCTATTCCGGTCGTTATATTTAGTTTTTAATTTTTATTTCATAGAACATTTACATAAATTAATCGATGAATACACACAAAACAGATAATTTCTAAACGATGCCAACTATTAAAATCCCAATTACCAGTGTTCATTTCATGCAGAGTTCAGTTATGTTAACAGTTTAGTGAAAATAGTATTATTATGTATTAGGTGTTAAAATAAGTTGTGTCCGTTTTTTATCAAATTTAAAAATGAACACCAAAAGTAAAACAACTTGGTAAACGTTATACGTCATTCGAAAGAAAATTTTCTGCTCTACAAGATATTGTGTTTGCTTTTACGTTACATATATTATTTTATTTGATTACAAGCTTTCAAAATGGAATGTCAAGTAGACGAAAGTGAGTATTTTCGACACCTCCTTCTGTTCGCGTTCAATCGAGGGAATAAAGCTGCCAATGCTGCTCACGATATTTGCGAAGTGTACGGTGAAGATGCTATGAATGAAAGGACAGCTCGTCGATGGTTTTTGCGTTTCAAAGACGGTAATTTCGACTTGAAAGACATGGAGCGTTCCGGACGACCAGTGGACTTCGATGAGGACCGCTTAAACCATATTATTCATTAAGATCCCTTTCAAACCATCGTAGAATTGGCTGAGCAGATGAATTGTAGTCACATGACTGTATACCGCCATTTTAAATCAGTAATGATGCGGTAAAGGAACCTTTGCTATACACAATATCGTGTAGAGCAGAAAATTTTCTTTCGAATGACGTATAACTTTTACCATTTTGTTTTACTTTTGGTGCTCATTTTTAAATTTGAAAAAAAAAAACGGACACAACTTATGTTAGCACCCGATAGATGGAAGAGAAAAAAAGTAATCCTTCTACATATACCATCCTTCTAAATCCCGACAGCGTTAAACCAAATATACTTCCAAACCGATTTAGCTACCATATTTTATTATCGGCACATTCTCACAATTGGGTTATAGAACCTGTGTTATTCTTCTTAACTGTAGCTAAGCTGAACAAAGCAGTTCTTCTAAGACGACTACAAGGAAAACTTAATTGTAGCTAAGCTGAACAAAGCAGTTCTTCTAAGACGACTATAAGGAAAACTTAATTGTAGCTAAGCTGAACAAAGCAGTTCTTCTAAGACAACTAGAAGGAACACTAAAATCAATTCGTTCTACAATCACAGTCATCTTTTGTTATTACATTAACAAAACATTAGAGATGTAATATGGAGTTATATTTTCTGAAAAAATATTCAGAACTAAAACAATTGTCAAGTCTACTGAAAGATAATAAAAATTGGATTTCTCAGTATTTTGAACTTGAGTATTTTTTCTTACAAACATACATTTAGGTGAAAATATATTATATCTTAACTATGTTTCCAATCTACACATTGTGCATCTGAATAGGCTGTTATTAAATCAGAGTGAGACAAATCTGATTTTGAAGTCTTTAGGTGATCGTTATTAACATTAAAATAATTTGTATTTGACAGAAATTTAGATATAATACATTCTATGTAATTTTTTTATTCTTGATAAGTAAAACTTACATTTTTCTCTATTTGGTCAAATATACCTCAGCCTAAATGACTTTCATGTTCAAGTATAACTGAAGTCATTGGAATCTTTATACCCTAGAATACTAGGTAGAAAAAAATGCTCGTGTTATAATATTTTAGGAGAGCGCAGTGCGGGACTCGCCGACGCGTCCGACGTATTAGTGCGCGGCTATGCACCTCTTTATACAACAATGTGATCTCCGCGGCAGAGTTGTAAAGATATGATAGATGTCTTCTACCCATTTTTTTGCATACTAAACACTGGCCACTAAAATCTTGCGAGCTGCCTTGGAAGAACTATTTAATTTGTATCCAACCAAAGCCGTAATTAGTCCGTCTTTGATTTACACTGCCTCGAGTCTATTTAAAGATATATGATCAATAGGCTGTAAATATAATTTGTAGCCTGGCGATCTATCAAGTCAGATCGTTAGATCGCTCGCTACGGATTACTCTTAAATAATTTTAGATCAAAATTAAGTTTGTAACGGTATGAAACATGTTTGATGACTAAAAATCACCAATAAACAAAAAGTTGTTGATAGTGACATAGTATAGACAGTGTATAGATGAAAATTTGAAGATGGGTTGACTATCGGTTGATCAAAGCTAATGTTCCAACTGATTTCAGTATATTTTTATTAGCATTAAATCAGATGTAAATATGAAATCGGATAAAAAAGACACGCATAGTTTATAACTTAACTTTTTGAATAAAACAACGTGTCAATAAGTAACAGTTCATTAAGTTGTTTTAAATATTTAATTCATAAGCATATTTTTTATTCACATTCGTAGAATGTATTAACTTTTTATTGGTTAATGCGATTTTATATCATCAAGTATACCATGAGCTGATATTTTGTTGATTATTGGATAAAAACTTAAGGTTCGATTTAAACTCAGTGTAACAATATTATATTATTTATAATAAAATTTTATCACTCTTACTAACCACTTTTATTGGATAATTATGTTAATTTCGCTAGTTTATGCATCAACCTAACGTATCAATAAACAATTTCCGGGACTTACCAACATATGGCACCTCTAATAAAAAAAAACATACCATTCTCAGTTAGTACCAACCTTTAGAAGTTACGTGTCCAACTTTCATGACATTCCGACATTGTGTCATTGAGTTACACTGGTTTTAGTGACGCTACTTTTCCTATTTTCAAAACAATGGAAAAAAACGAATTTCGTGTGTTGATAAAACATTGCTTTTTAATGGGAAAAATACCGTTCAAACTCAGCGATGGCTTGAAAAGTGTTATCCGGGCTCTGCTCCGTCAAAAACAACCATTTGTCGGTGGTATGCTGATTTCAAACGCGGTCGTACATACACAAATTATGCTGAATGCTCTGGTCGTCCAAATGAGGCTGTTACACCAGAAAACATAAAAAAAAAAAACAAAATCGTGATGGAAAATCGCAAAGTAAAGTTGCGTGAAATAACTGACATCGTTAAGATATCATTTGGTAGTATTTACACTATTTTGCATGAACATTTGGTCATGAAAAAGCTTTTTTCGAAATGGGTGCCGCGTTTGCTCACAATGGAACAGAAGCAACAACGCATCGATGATTCAGAGCGCTGTTTGGCACTATTTACGTGAAATAAACAGGAGTTTTTGCGTCGGTATGTGACAATGGATAAAACTTGGATCCACCACTATACTCCGGAATCAAATCGGCATGTTGTTGTCAGCTGTCATCAGAACCAGCTGAGTGGAGAGCATCCGGTGAAAGTCGTCCGAAGCGACCAAAAACTCAACAGTCGGCCGGGAAGGTTATGGCCTTCGTATTTTGGGATGCGCATGATATAATATTCATCGATCACCTTGAAAAGGGAAAAACCATCAATAGCGAATATTATATAGCGTTATTGGAGCGTTTGAAGGCAGAAATTGCAAAAAAAAAACGGCCCCATATGAAGAAAAAAGTTCTCTTTCATCAAGACAATGCACCGTGTCACAAGTCGATGGTAACGATGGCCAAATTGCATGAGTTGAACTTCGAATTGCTTCCGCACCCACCGTATTCTCCAGATTTGGCCCCCAGTGACTATTGGCTGTTTGCAGACCTCAAAAAGATGCTCCAGGGAAAGAGATTTGGCTCCAATGAATAAGTGATTGTCGAAACTAAGGTCTATTTTGAAACCAAAGATAAATCGTTCTACACGGCTGGCATAGAAAAGTTAGGAAAGCGTCGGAATGAATGTATCGCACATGAAGGAGACCATGTTGATGAATAAAGAATAATTTTGGCAAACAAATGTTGTTTTAGTAGTTAGTCCCGGGACTTATTGATCGATGTGTTAAATTACGAAAAACAATCTATAAGGATAATTGTCAAGTTACAACATATAATTATGATGATTATGAAGTTGAGCAATTTAATTACAAAAAATATTCAAATACATTTTGATTGCATAAAACCGATTTCATTTTCAATCACTGCATAATGTGTATTTTTAAAAGATTGATTTTAAAATGTTATATTTCTGACCGTTTTCATCGGCATACACGTTTTAATGCCATGTAGATATACTCGTATTTCTAATTTTCAAGAGTATCACAATGTTTGTAGACTTTTTGAACGATTGATTATAAATAAATTGCAACTCAATTTATCATAATAATGCATTCGTTGTAAAATATTTTTGAGGGGCAGTAAAATAACGCACATAAACTGAATCAAGAATAATGCAGACAATGAGAATATAATAAAATATTATTATTACTTTTATAATCAAATATTATTATTATAGTTTATAAAATTTAAATTCGGGGACAGTGATGAATATTTATGACGGAATGTATTTATTATACATGTACCAAAGATATCTTGATTTGTATTATGCCGCTAGTTAACATCGAATTAATTGAGTCATCGTCAAAATTGTGCCGTAGTGTCTTGTTCGGTAATCGCTTTAGTTCAAACTACGAGTACAAGGTATATAAAGTATTAATAAGGTTTCCGAATAAGCTGGTGGTGAAACGATTAAACAAAATCCTTCCAAATCTATAGTAGAAATGCCAACTATTTGAATGCCACCGTTAAGGTACAAAAACTACTACAAGGGGCTTGACTAAGAATTACAATATGAATAAAAATAAAGATTTTTTTATGTTTAATTAATTAACTTTCATAAGACGATATATCCAGTGTTTTTTGTATACCACGTTTTCTATATCAGACACAATTTAAAAACTTTACACAAGGCATTGCGACGAAGTTACATTAGGAATTAATTCGTTGTACTAAATTAAGCACAAAAAAGATTTTAAATGTTTTTAAACAAGTTTTTTGATACTGTGGTATTTAAGCATCGAAATAAAAGAACCAAGAGTGGTTATCAATTTATTTTCTTATTTTAAATAACAATAGTAAATGTTTTGAAAGTGTAAATGACATTCTTTAAGCACCATTTGCCGATTTCCGGTTGAATGCGGTCTGAAAGTGAGATGAAAATCAGGATGTCAATATTGGATAACAAAAAAGATATGTGGATTATTTAGGTAAAATAATAAATTAATTAAGCTTTAGAAAATTCAAATGCAATTTATAGTGCTAGCGATTATTTAAACACATTCATAATTACGAAACACATAAAAAGTTTGTAGAATATTTTTTGCGAATATAATGACACGTGGTGTAATTGAAATACGAGTACTAGCAAGAGGCTAGTTTATGGAGCCAATCACAATTCTGCTAACGCTATGTCATGTCAAATGTGAGGTGATTTTAAACATTAGTGAAATAGATGAATATGAATGAATCAACAGTAACTTGATATTTTATTATACAATAATTTCAATTTGAATTTATAACCAAACGTTCAATTAGTCGCGATATACTTTTTAAAAGTTATGAAAGTCAGTTAAAATATCAATACTGTAATTAAATTAAATTCTTCATAGAAAAAACTAAAAGGAGTAATAAATACAATTTCTTACGTCATTTTCTTAGGTTGGATCACCCACGACATATTTTTATGAAACACCTAGGGAAAAACCAAAAGAGCAATCGTTGAGGATAAAATGGTCATTTTAAAATTGACTCTTAATATTTTATGACGTCTTCTTTTTGAAACGTTTCGAAGACCTCAGTTAAAGAGAGAAATATTTTATACATAAAATAATATACTTGTTAATTTTTTAGCAATTTCAACTAATTGAAATATATTATGTATGAAGTACAACATATAATATTTTGCAGCGAGCAAGCATATCAGTACAATTTGCGGAGGTCAAGTGTGTTGAGGTTCGACGTTGTTTAAAAAAACTGGTTTATATAGGGTTGCCGAATTATTCATGAAGATATGCCGGTAGTTTAGTATATGCAGCGGGTAAATACTTATAAATACGTAAAAAACGTAAAATGGTATAAGATTGTTTGGAATATATTTTATATATGTTTTTCTATAAAAAAATATTTTTCAAATTGTATGGAACTAAAAAGTCTCGAGCTCGGTGATAACTGCATAGCGTTGGTAATGAAGCCGTTTTTTATATAATATATCCGATTAATTCATTGTGAAGTATAAATAAAAGTAAACATTTACTTGTCGATAAAGTAACCCATGATTACACAGTGTTATTTTTGCAAACCCAACTGTTTTCTACATCTTTACGTAGCATTACACCATTTTTTCTTCATATCACTGTCATTTGATACATAAAAAAATATTCTTATTTGATGTAATAAGGGTTGGATTTTTACATTTGGGCACTAAAAATAACTTGTAAAGCAATTCTTTCAATACACATAATTAAAAACAGACGTAAGATGAAAATAAAAACGATTACAAATAACGTGGGCTTAAATGTATAAAATGGTATGCGATTGTACAATATGAACAAATATGAATGTCAAATTTCGTCGAGAGTTATTACGTCACAAGCTACGCGTAAAGGTGCGCAAATTAGTGTGTCTTATTTGTTAAATTTGATTATTCATATTGATTTTGCAAGGCTATTATTGAGAGATTTTAAAACCGATGTTTACAATTTGGGCTTTATTTTTTGTAAAGAAAGGAAACATGTGAAATGACTATTATGTTATATTATTTGATAGAAAACTTCAATCGCAAATTATTTGATAGAAAACTTTAATCGACCCAATCGCGAGTCATGCGACAGGAATGATGCAATTTACAAATTATTGTACTACTGAGGTTGGAATAAGACGATCTTCTTTAGTACGATTCTTTTCCTTTTATATCCGCACTGGTGACACGGATATGTTGAAGGATGTGACCGAAAAACAATGTTTTCGGCCCTACCTAAGCGAGCTTTCATGTTTATTCACTGTAGTATGAATTCCCACGCAATTTCCCACGCAACTTGTCTGAAAGTGCATGTCGGTAAATACTTTTGCACGCGAACGCAAAAATAATCGCGAAGGCTGATGAAGCTGCCACACTGCATATTAGTACACAAACTGGGAACCATTTGTTTGGGAGCTATCGAGAATTGGGCCTGAAGTCTTTGGGTGTTAGACAAGTGATCTACCAACTAGGGCACGGAAATCCTCAATGAGACGAGTGTTGGTGGAATAAGGTGAATTGGTAATTTAAAAGAATAATACAACTAATTGCTTTAACGCTATTTTTGAGCCAGGATTCGTTTGCAATCGATCCCAGCTTTGGTATATACTCGTATCATTCGACATATATACCAAATATATATAGATATTTTTTCAAGGTATTCAAACATGTTCAACCCTAGCTTCATGGTACGAGTATGTTTGAATATTCACGTATTTCCTTTATCAATGATCTATCCGGTGGATGACTTCATTGCAAAAAAACTGTACAAAAACGATTTAATGATGTTCTAAAAAATAATACAAGAAATACCTCATGATGTATTTATGATATAACTCAAATTTAAAATAAATTGGATACAATAGTTAAATGGGGAACATTGCCTTAACTATTACATCGAACAATTTGGAAATCGATTAAGAAAAGTGATGATCGTTGTCCTGATAATTATGGTAAATATACGAGTATACTATATACGTAACATTCCTACGTATATAAATACACATATCATCACGCAGTTTCTCTGTCGGGAGTTCTTATGGCGCATACTTTGCCTCTTCTACAATACATCCATACACCTGCCCATGCAACTTCTACGAATTCTTTGACTTCTTTCAAAATGTAATTCACTTGATCCAACCATACTTTCTTTGATCTTCTTCTACCACGTTTTACCCTCCCATTTACACCGTATATGTTATGTTAGTCTTTCTTCATTCATACGTTCTACATGCCCAAACCATTTCAGAGTGCTCTTCTTGATCTTACTCAATACATCAGCCTTAAGCCCACATTCAACCCTAATAATTTTATTTATATAATCATACATTGTCACCCGATGTATTCTTCTAAGTACACGCATTTGTACATCGTTTAATCGGTTTCTTTTAGTGTTTTCCCACGCCTACGCTTAACTTCCACACATCAAAGTTGGTACTAGAATACTGTCGTGCACTTCCATCTTTGCAGATTTTAAATACTGTTCGGTTCGAGTATACATAAAACATTATTCGTATTAAATTTATTTAATGACATTTCAATGTACGACAATCTGACGGGTTTATCACCAGATGGGAATCTCTTCCAACCAACCAAACAAAAGTAAATAAAGTTACATGATTGTAAAAATTATTCAATTTATTGTTCATTCGTACAAAATTTATGAATAATAGAAATAACAACATTACATGTGAGAAATCATCAATCGGTGGTAGGAAGGGGTGGTGGAGGAAAAGCTAATCAGGAATAAAACATACGAGTATAATATCACTGGCTTTAAATTAAGAGAATTTTAAATCGTTGCTTGAAACATGCCAATCATGGAGGGGGCTTAGGTAAGTTGCTTACTGATTTCATAGTTTAAATCAGTGCAAACGACGCAAAAAAGAGATATGCACTGGGAAAGTCAAGAAACATTCTCTGGCGTGGCGCAAGATCGTAATCGGAAAGACTGAATAGAAAAAAAATCCACTTTAATTTTTTACATATTACTAAGCACACTTGGGAAAATGAATAGAAATCTTCGGTGTTAACCAACGGATCAAAATCATTGATTTTTATGCAGTCGATTATTTTGACAAAAAAAATATAAGCATTTTAATGTTAGAAATTCTCCTAGTGACATGGTCAGAAACTAAGACATCTGGTTTGAGTAAAGAGATCAGCGACCAGGAAGAGGTAGTCGTACTGTCCGCACTGAGACAACAGTGTAGGTATTGCGGGAGAGTGTAACATACACGAGGATCTACATGTAACATATCTAGTCGTCGTCATACTACCCGGTTCGACATTTTCAGATCATCGCTATAGCGGGTATTGCGTAAGAATCTTAAAATGTTTCCTTGCAAGCTGTAATTAAAGGAAACATTTTAAGGAGCTGTGGCTCCATAAGCATCGGCATCGTCTATAAAATGAAATCCGTTTTCAACAGATCGTTAGAATGATTTTTTTAAACTTTTCATTAGATTCGAAGCTCATTTTCATCTCAATAACATAGATACGTAAATAAACAAAATTGCAGATTCTAGGGTACTGAGAATCCTGTGGAAATGAACCAGCAACAGTTACACTCCATTAAGTGTATTATCTGGTGTGGCTTTATAGCCAACATAGTATTTGGAATGTATATTTTTGAATACGAGGAATGCCACATAGAAATCGCCATTGGTGTTCTATAGTATACTGCCGTCATAAGCAAAAACGCAGCTAACGGAAAAAAACTGAAATTTAACTAAGTATGAGGTAATATTTCATATCAAATTCTGATCCATAATCCATAAAAACAATACAGAAAACCATTTATTTCAACACAAAAATCGACATAATGTCTTTTTTAATTTTACAAAATACTAGGTTTTTCTAAGCGAAAAAACAATAAAATGTGATTCATAAGCAAAAAAACAGCAGGCGCCTGCCTATGCGTCTGCTGTGTTTTAGCTTATGAATCACATTTTACTGCTTTTTTGTTTATGAATCACGTCATTTTTAAGCAGCAATGAAAAACATAAAAGTGCAGTTTTCTCAAAACTTAACTTTTGCCATTAGCTGCGTTTTTGCTTATGAGGGCAGTACACCATGATATAATTTTTTTTAACAGCCGGTAGAAAATAATCCTAACACATGATTCAATCTGGATCCAGCAGAGCTACTGCGCGTTCCACTCGAGTGCTCGTGGATATTTTGTGCGATTTTTTGGTAACATACTAATTTAAAGAAATTCAGATTTTACTTTGCCTCCCCTTTCACCAACTTTGACGCCTCTCAACTTCTTCTTGTAGGGCTATTTGAAGGAGCGAATATATGTGAACAAGCTGATCATAATACAACACCTAAAGGACAACACCCGAATTAGCCAGCAAGAAAGAGCTAACGAGCTGTAAAAATATTCTATGAAATATATTTTGTAGCAAAAAAAAAAAATAATTAAAACTTATTTTCAAAAGTTATACATCCATTACATACCCAGTTTTTTTGTGGGCCACCCTGTATTATCTTTAAACGAAAATGATTTTTAATATTTTACTAAAATTATATTTTTTTCCTGGATATGGGTTCTACTGTAGCTTGGGCCACCTCTTAAGGGAATTGATAATATGATTTCCACCGCAATATTCAGGAGAGACATGACATAGTGAACCGAATATGTCATTGGAAGAATTTTATATTATAAGAAGTAGTTTAAAAAAAATATATTGTAAATTTGATTATGGCCAACATTGGTTGTTGCAAAAACAACAATTTTTGAAAATTACAAAACATTTTATTTTAATTATATGACGAATTTGTGATTGACCAGCCTACTGAAAATCCAAATAAAAGTTATCATAACTAAATATATTAAAGTCTACTATTTGAATATTCCAATGATACAGAATACAAATTGAGATTAAATCTTCTTCAGCTCGTACGTCAATCGCAGGTAAAATGTTTTTGAATATCAAGAAAAACTACTTCAAGAATATTTTTTACTAGAATCGAAAATATTTAAGATGAAAATAAATCTGGCAATAGTCTCGAGTTAAATTCGACAAACATTAGTTTAAAATATTGTACAGTAAAACAACAAAAAAACATTATAACATACTTATTTGGTATAAATAATTATGTATTCTTATCAAGTGTATACATAATTTTGTATATAATTCAAGAGTGCGAAGTAACCTTTTACATAAATTAAAAAAAAAAACTATCTACGCAACCATTTTCACATATTTTATATACTAGTAATGACGAATTAATGTATTAAGCAGTTTTTATGGATTACATAAAACACATTAAAAATTAATGAGAGGGGCATTATTTTATTACAAGAGTTTCTTCGCTCGAATTGCACGAGCATTTTTGATAACCAAGTTCTTGTAATAATAAGGATACCTGAGGTTGGTCATGTCTATTCATGGAAAAATGGATGTTTATAAATGACGTAAGCCTTCCTTAATGCTTAGTCTGGTACATGTTTAGCTACGATATCAAGACTTTAAATAACACCGAAGAAAAATGACGGATAACCGCAGCGGCATTCAACAGAAAATATATGAGTACCTTATCAGTAAGCAGTACATGAGTATTTTCTTTATCGCCGAGATTGTATCATAGTAAAACACTTATTAAAATGAAACAATAAAGATTAAAACCTTTTCATGTGTGGGCCTGTAATTAAAAAGCGGTTGTACATTGATTTTTTTAAACAATTACCTGTTATTTAAACGTGAAATTAATAACAATAGTGTTAATACCAAACACTTGAAAAAAATAGGAAAAATATTGACATATTTCTCAGATTTTTTATAAACTTGAATGTAGTCAATTTTTATTTCTAATGAATTTTATTTATAGAGAACCTTTCGTTCGCATTACCTTCGACTTATTCGATAGTTTCGGGTTCGATTTATGATGACATACAAATAAAAAAGGCTCACAGTTTTGTTGAAGAGATCGTCTGGTAATAATAATGTTCACGTTAAACGTGTGCAAATGTTGTTGCTTGCCCCCCGGTATGGTAGTATTTAAAACACCTACGATGACGAATTCTGAATTACTTGTCAACTTCAGTGGTTTTTAACCCGAAGGCTCGATTACTAGGGCCGAAGATAATGTATGCTGGCCACGCTCTACGATATGTTCGTATGATGAATTTATCTATGTTGAGGGGTATCATGCGAATGAAGGAATTAAATCTTAGGTTTCTGTTTGATTCTTAATAACACATATTTTTAAAATTAATTATTCCCAATTATACACTGTTTTCGGGACATGGGTTTCTACTACCTTTCCAAACGTATAGTAAGTTGAGTTTCTTCATTGTATGCAATTTCTTTGCAATCGGAGAACAACACATTTTTTTGTTTATTTCTGTGTTTTAATGGAAAGACAAATCGTAAAATACAAGTAAATAAGAATAAAAAATACAATTTTGTGGATACAGAGAACCACTAGGCGCCAAGGCATGCATTCGCGAATATTGCAGCACTCAGCTGAAACCTTTACACACCGCATTCATGCATTTAAATGCAAGTCATCACATACACAAATCTAACCGAATCAAAATCATGCCCAACAAACAACAACTCCTCTTCACAAGTTCTACATCCGCATCAGTCATTCAATAATATGTTATGCTTATGTGGAGACCTCCAAAAGTTCCGCAGTTTTCAAATTTAACTCCGTTCACAATATTTCTAATGTCACAACTATTTTTCAATAATGATACTTGTTTATATAATATTTACAAGAAATTCACTAATTGAATATGGTATTATTCGTTGATATACCACGAACACAAAAAAATAAATTAAAACCAAGAAATATTTTTTTGAACATGATTTGTTGATAAAATATGACATTTGTTGATAAAATATGAACAAACTATCTTGTAAATGATAGATGTTTGAATTCCATGCGAATACATTGCCTGACTGTAGTCGAGGATAGTTTCACAACATCGGAATTCGAGCTAAACGGAAAATAATGAAGTGCCTTTATCACACGAGTTGTCTATGGAATATTCGTAGCACGTAACAATACTTGTAAAGTGAATTTAAACCAATATATTCAAAGAATGTTCAACATTTATCATAGATGATAAGCGTTTCATATGGAGAAAATACTTTAAGTTTAGATCCTCTGGAGTAGGCAAGGAAATCAGTGTTAGCAATACTACCGCATATGAAGAGGCAACAACACTCGCTCAAGCCTAGCGCGTATGACTATCGATACCAGACGAATTTTTTTTACCAGACTAGAACATTATTTTTTTTGGGTATCATAGAAAATCGAACCCGAAATGTGTTAAGTCAAACGCCTTACCAACTAGATCACGGAGGTCGTCCTTGACTTCCTATGGATATCAAAAGGTTAAATGCATAGTACAGGGTCTTTCAATAAGGACGCTCGATTTTTAAATGTAAATAAAACAAGTTGTGTGTGAGAGATATCCACTCATTTTTTTTTATTTGAAAGAATATTTTATGCCATTAAAAGTATGGAATATAACGTCGTTCAAATGTCCGCCGCGGCTTTGCTTGGTGGCACGTATTCGGGAGGTGCAATTTTCGATGACTTTGTCGCATAAATCTGGCTGAATTTGCTAGATGGCGTTCGTTATGTTGACTTTGAGGGCATCAATTGTTTGCGGTTTATACGCATAGACCTGCGATTTAAGATAGCCCCAAAGAAAGAAGTCTAAAGGCGTTAAATCGCACGATCTCGGTGGCCAGTTTACGTCGCCGCCGCGCGAGATAACCATGCCCTCAAATCACTCGTGCAGAATGCCCATCGTGGCATGCGCTGTGTGGCACGTAGCGCCGTCCTGTTGGAACCACATGTCGTCGGTAGCCATATCGTCCAGTTTAGGCCACAAGAAGTTGCTTATCATCGATCTGTAGCGCCCGCCGTTGACGGTTATGGCAATGCCAGTTTCGTTTTGGAAGAAGTACGGACCGATGATTCCGACAGACCAAAATCCGCACCAAACAGTGACTTTCTCGGGATGCATTTGGTGCTGGTGTATCTCGTATGGATTGGTATCGTCCCAAATCCGACAATTTTGCTTGCTCACACATCCATTCATCCAAAAATGGGCCTCGTCGCTAAAGATGATTTTTTTGGCGAAATTTGGGTCAACTTCCAACTGCTCCAGAGCCCAATCAGCGAACACATGGCGTTGTCTATGGTCGTTTACCTTAAGTTCCTGGGTCAGTTGGATTTTATACGGGTGCAGACCCAAGTCCCGATGCAAAATTCAGTAAGTTGAAGTCGCAAAAAGGCCAAGTTCTTGTGAACGACGAGAAATTGACTGCCTCGGGGTTTCCCGCACACTCTCACGCACAGCAGCGATGTTTACAGAAGACCTTGCGTTTCGGTGACGTACGGGTGTTGGCTGATTATTTATCGAACCGGTTGACTCGAATTTGGCCACCAAATGTCGAATAGTCGACTCGGCAGGACGGTTGTGGCGAGGATAAAAATCACGTAATGCGCGGAACGTTTCTCGAACGGAGCACTGATTTTGAAAATAAAATTTAATGATTTGCACACGTTGTTCAACGCTATAACTTTCCATGGTGATTTGCCATACACTACTGAACAAATCACAACAAATTTGACAAATGTTGCTTTAACAACATGGCCGCTATAACCTAACAAATTTTGAGCGTCCCTACTGAAAGACCCTGTAGTTGGAGATAGTGTTCTTAAGTTGACACTTGAAAAAATCTACAAGGTGACGGAAGTGATGATTTCAGTCTTGGAGTGATGATTTCAGCCTCTAAAAGGCACTAGAGAAATACATTTGTTATGTTACCTTAGTATTTGCCAGCTTATACACGTTAACTACTGAACATAGGCATGTCGACGAATTCTTCAAACTTTCCGCTTATTAGACATCACGTTATTTCTTACATTTTAAGTGCAATATCCCCCCAAATTGCTTCCTAGGTCTTTAGATTCCTTTTAGTTACAACTAGAATAGTTAATACGTCCAAAGGTGATAAATTAGAATATGCCTCGGCTCCTGAGATATTAATGGTCTAGATCAGAGGGTGACTATTCAAAATATGCATATCATGTTGAACTTATGACGATATGCAATAATAGAAGCCTCGAAATAAAATGGCATGAGTCCATCGCGTTATTTATATAAAAAAACTGCAATGTCATTTTAACTGTCTCCGCAATATTAGAGGTATGGAGTATTTATGTCCCCGATAATTACGAGTACAACCGTGCAAGAAATCATTCTCTATTCTATTGTCCAACTTGCACAACCAGTGAAATGGCCCAACACTTATTGAAGCAACTGAGTGGCACAGTAGATATAATCTCGACACCGTCTATCAGTATGAGAAGAATCACCCTTTAGTATTTCTTCCATATGAATAAATTAAATTAATCGGACCCTCATTACGTAACAATTGAAATCCGTATAATATGGAGCATAAGTAAAAATATACTACTCAATTGAATATAAATTCTTTTATAGTCTGAATTATATATTTGACCTTTTTTAAGTGAATATATTCATTTCGTTTGCTCATA
Source organism: Odontocerum albicorne (assembly GCA_949825065.1). Lineage (NCBI taxonomy): Eukaryota > Metazoa > Arthropoda > Insecta > Trichoptera > Odontoceridae > Odontocerum > Odontocerum albicorne. Next base: position 24,636,839 of record OX463840.1, read on the forward strand.
TGTATAATATATAAATTGATAGTCTGGTAATCAGTTTTATTTTAGCCCTAACACATGTGTTCTCTCAAAAATCGTTTAGGTGTAGCTTATGATAACACACATGCTGGATATACTATTTGCTGAATAAATTAACCATAATTAAGCGTGCATTTTGACACATTAAACAATAAGACTTCGATAAATACTAATAGGTGCATTTCTAAAATATGTGGGTACAGTTGTTAACAATCAAATTTATCACTACGATTGTTTCATGAAAATGTATGAGCGGAGATTTCGTACTCATGTTTGCCTCAACTTTTTAATGATAAGGCAGTGTTGTCATTTTTAAAATAACAATTTGATAATAAATAAAAATGAAAAAATCCAGATTAATCGGTTTCAATAGTCCGAGCTGACTTCGGCATATGCAGATAAATTACATTATGAAAAAAAAAGATAAAATATAATTGATTCTTTACGTTCAAATTTTAAACTTCCATGAATGTTTTTAATTATAATTTTTATTTATTAAATCAACTATCAAAATTATCACCAAAAACATGTGACTTGTGGTTTAATTTCTGAAAAATGTTAAGTTCGTGAAAGCCAAGAGCATTCTAATCTTTTGAAAAAGTTATCTGAAAGGAAAAATGTCTAAAAAGTAAAACTAGTTCGGAATGTGTTAAATCGAACTCAGGATATTAGAATTCCTAGTAACTTAGAATGCTAATCAATATTATTAGAGAAAATTCGCAAAAAAAGCTATTGGTTACGTGACACAGAGGTATGCAAGTATCCGTCCTTATTAGAAATAGGTTCTAAGTAAAGCATTTCACTTGTGCTTATTATGAAAAGAGAAAGTGGTTTGATATTTTAGACTATAATAACAGTGGAGTAGCAAAAAGTTTAGAGAAATAGAGGTCAGATTGTGATTTCGCTATCGTGAACACATGCGAGATTTCTATTTCATTGCACATTCAATGGAAATAATTTGCGGCAGTGTGCTTATCTACAATAGTATTTTTGCACAACGCTTACACCCTTAAAGAAGTGCGTACATGACACATAATAACATAGCTCTTGCTAAAATATATAATGGTAAAAATATCATTCAATTGGTTGCAAAGAGATGTCGGAATTGTGTATTATATGATTTATAAATTAGTAGCAAAAATAATATATTTGATATAAAATTTTAAAAAGTTTTTAATATTAACAATAATAAATGTTGTGAGCATACAAACAAATTTCTAATGATAAAAAACAAATTATTAAGAATTTTGAAGATGGCTAAAAAGCAAGTCGTGGGCAAATAAATGTTTGAAACATTTACCATGAATATATCACTCGCACATCAATTCGTCACATTTTTAATGCATAATTAATTCTAGTTCTTGACTTCGACACGGGTAAATAGAAGCGCTTGAAAACAATGGATACTAATATTTATGTTCAAACCATTGACACAACTTTTGAACACGGCCGATCGATCAACTGAAAAAATCTGTGAAAACAGAATATTGTTCAAGTGGCGAATTTATTTAATTGGCTTCAAATTGAAATAAATAAAAATGAATTAAATAAATACACGTAGGTTTATATCACTAATGGAGATGGAGAATCACTTTATTAAATTCAGAAACTTTCATTGACTGTATCACATACCCTTCTTCAACTTTGAAACATAAATAAACACAAACAATAGAATATAAAAGTTTTAATGCCGAATATTTTGGGATCCAAGAACGGTTGGAAATTAGTAACATCGATATTTTTCATTAAACAGCGTCGTTTGAAATGGAATATTTCTAAGATTTATTAGTGATTAAAAATATTTTATAACGAAAATAAGAAACAACGAAGCCACATTGCTGAATAAAATACAGCATAATGTGTCTTGTTCAATATATTGCGTAAGTTTATTCAGCGATAAATTAATGGAATTATTTAATAGTTAACATTCTCTTCAGATTCTTGACCTAAAAATCTTCAATGCAACTGTTGTACAGTGCTCACCTTCAGTCGGTTTATTTCGATTCCGTGAATTATTGTGCAATAGTTAGTTCGGATGTCCCGTATTCTAAAATTTCACTCAGAGAATTTTTGGTCAGAGTTCAATGCCAAACGTGGTTCTCTTCCGTAAAAATATAGCCAAAGTTTTATTCAAATCATAATACTAATGTGGGACTAATTAGATTCGGTCGTCACTTTGTCTGGTGGGACACGTTTATTCAATCGGCGGTCAAAACTATTAGAAGTTAATTGAAATTTATAACATACACTAGTTGTTGTTTTAAAATGGATAACGCTACGCGAACGCGATATTTGACTAGCTTTTATTTTATTTGATCAATGTGAAATACGAAGTTTTTAATGCATTTATAAAAATGATGATACTTGGTTTGAAGTAGCTATTTTACTTGTCAACTGTTTTATTGACTCAGACAACACATTTTCAAATGGAGAAAATATTAAATAATGATCGAGCTGTAAGTAAAATATCTAATATTTATTAAACATAAAGTATATATTTGTCTGAGAAAAATAATGAAATAAAAAAATACACTTTTTAATTAAGTTAATACAAATGCGAACAAATGTAATAACGTTCTTGGAAAACGAGGAAAATCAAAAAAATATATTGTATGAAAAACATGACTCAAACGGATGGAAGAAATGCACATACTTTATGGAAATATTTATATTGTAACAGTGACGGAAGGGAAAAATAAACGTCCGGGTTGAAATGAAAGGGAAAACGTCAGATGACGTAAATGTACCTCGTGCACTTTGCTTCCCACGTTGTCTGATCCCCAACGTCCCTTGAAATCCCTCCACACCAACAGGTGGCTGAGGGGGTTGTGCGGCAGGTGCGGGAGGTGGGGCAGATGAGGTAAGTGTGGCAGGTGATGTCGGCGCGGGGAACGTGGGGGCCGCCGTGGCGCACTGGGCGAGGGTGGAGCCGTCACCGAGCCCCTACGCCCTTTTATCTGCAGCTTGCTCCTCAATTCCTCTCGCAGCTCGGACAGCTCGCATCCCCCTTCTGATTCGTCAGAAGCGGGTTCTATGTCCACCACAAGATCTTCTTGAGGAATTTCGATAAATTTTGCTGCGTCCACTCTACTTGCTGACATGGAATGAGATTTGGACAGCTTCCTCGAGATAGCTCGGTGCATTGGTAATACTATGATGGAGCTGGAATGAGGCGAAGGACTATCTTCCGGAGATTCATCTGGATTGGAGTGCAAAAGACTCTTCATAGCGTCTGACATTTTTGCGTAATTAAAATTTTTAAATGCTTACAACTTTCGCACTAAATTTATTAATCGGAAAAACTTTTTTTATTTCACTTTAATGAAAAAAACTCAACACAATGTATTAAAAGATTTTCAACACTGGAATTGTATTACAAATAAATAACGCTAATTTAAAACAGTTTCTACGAGTATGTCAATAAATACGGCGGAATGCATTCTACAGCTCGCGCTTCACTCATTGAGCGGCCGGGCGGCTGTCAAAACAAAGCGCTCGCGGCCGCAACATACCGCGCGAGCTCCGGACTCGGAATACCAGTAACCAGTACGGGGAACCGCATTGTGACTATGCCTGAGTGTGACGGCGCGGCCGGCCTGCTGAGCGCCGCGAGGCCGCGCCGATGAATAAACGCGCGCTCGTGTTGTGACAGAAAAAGCGCGATCAGTCATACACAATGATTCCATCGGTCACTGGAGGCGATGATAATTCGCCACGCGGGCCTCCGAACTGCCGCGCCGTTTTCCATATCGCCGTGATAATGAGCGAGGGCATCGATAAAGACACTCGGTACGTTAGTTTTGGGTTCGGTTTGTAATCATTTAAGGTTAAAATGTTGAACTATGATTATACAGATGCTTGAAAATTTTCATAAAATTTTTTTATAAACTATAGTTTGAAATTATACTTAATTTTTTAACAATTATAATTTAATAGAATAAAAAAAACGTAATCGGGACAATTTATATATTATATATATATATTTTTTAAATGAAAATAAGTTTTTACACAAAAAAATTCCTATAACATTGAAAATAAAAGAAGGATGGTGTATTTTATTTCAGGGCTTGAAAGCTGAAACTCATTTTACGCCCCAGTTTTGCAATTTGACAAGGAAAAAGAGTACGCTAAAACACTGTATCGAGTATTTATAGTCTTAATTTTGGGCGTCTTTGTGCGTTTCTTAACGTTATTATCTTGTACAGAAATATTTTTTATGTGTACAGACTAGTGAGTCTAGTGTTCCATATAAATGAAATAAAATATATATATATGAGTATATTGTCATATACTTGACCCAAATGTACATATAATTTTTATTTTCCAAACTAAACCTTAATTTGGTCGAGTGTGTTTTCTGCAATAATTCTGTCACGGCCAATATACGAGTAGCACGCAGATAGATATGCACGAGCATCACGAATGGACTATTATATTACGGTAAATGGAATTTAACTTTTCATACAACGATGAATCACAGCGAGAAATTCTAAAGACAGAGTGAAACTTCCCGACGGGATTTGGAGGAGTAAGTCATTAAATATTTATTTTTTGTGAGAGTCTAAAGTAACCAGATACGCAAACATGAAATAAATACGCCAAAAACATGTACTTGGCAGTTAAGTACATGCTTTTGGTGTATTTATACATTGATATTTAGTATTCCTACAGATTTTTGAAACGATTTCATATAAATGCTTATATTATTACACAATGATCAAATGAGTTATATGAGTTGTACTGTCACAAAAACAAATCTACTATCAAATGACAAACCATTCTTAGTCCAAAATTGGAATACCAATTTAACATTTTGAAATCTATATACGCGTGAGATATTATGATACAGTAATAAGTTGTTCAAGCAAAAGTGCTAAGTGGAATTTAATAGTATGTGTATATTTACAATATTTGACAACTTTTTAATCTTTTAAGTATTAATAATAAATAATATATTATTCAAAAACATCAATAATTTAAGTACAATACTCATTGATATCTAGAAGTCATGAATTTCAATTTTGCAAAAAAGTATTCATAAATTATAATTATAACTAATTATTTATGAAAAATAAAGTTCAATTTATTTCAGAAGAGCGTATTATAAATTTTATAGTATTTGTTTTTCTGATGACCCAGAAAGTATAAGCAAGCAAAAAAATAAATACATGCAAATATAAAACAGATGATATGCAGGTCTTATTATTAAATTTAATCAATATTGAAAAAGATGACTTGGGTTATTAGTCGCATTTCACAAGTCATAACGATCTGAAATGCAAGAAAACGCTGCTTTCATAAAATTAACTAAGAAATTACCAAAACGTAGAAATATAGCACACTTTTTTATTACATTATTGAGACATTTTCGAAGTACTTCTGAAATTGCATTTTTATTAGAAAAAATACTTGGAAGAGTGAATCTTTCGGATAATGTACGAGTACATTTCTCTGGCGTTAGCTTGTATCATCATAGTGATTTTCTTGTTACAAAAACAAGAATTGCTTACGTAACACAATATGTTGTATTACATAAAATGGGCATGCCCACAAGGGTGTTCTATTATTAGGCTCTCCTCACACCTTTGATTTTAGGTGTGACATTCGTCAAGACGGCTATTTTATCATAATTTTCGTAATGTGCGTAATTTATTACGTGTAATAAAATAATGATAAATATTGTTTACACAAGGAATGAGCGATCATGAAGCGATCATTTTCATATAAATGTTAGTATAAATGACTCGTTTAAAAAACATCAAGTTGTACGGGACGAACATTACTAGAATCAATAAAAATATATTGAGAAGGAAGCAAATGGGTTACAAATAACAGGTCTCAGTTGAGTTTTGTGCATTAATATATAAATCACATCTATTAAAATCTAACGAAATAAGGCGACAGAGGAGATCGATAATAGGCGGTAGAAATTTATTAACATACGACACGTGTTGAAATAATTTATGAAAAAACATAATATAATTTAATGAAACTAAACTCCGAATAAGTTCGAATGTCTGCATGTAATTTTTTAAAATTATTACTGAGAATTGAAATCAAAACCTTATCCATTAAAGATAAACGTCCCACATCTGGGCTACTGTGGCATATTTGTCACAGAAAATATTTTGTTCAATCGTAGCATAATTATTGACGTACGTACAATTAAGCATTCAATGTTTAAATACAAATGATCGTCACTGTCAATTAAACATAATCGATAACTCGTACTCCAGTATGACACAATAAATTATAAATACAGTTGTTTGGCAAATTATATGAATTGCGACACATGTAATATACGCAACAATACTATCTTAGAGAAAAAATTGCTTTATAATTTGTTTGATAATTATTGTTAAGAAATAAGACAGATATCAAATGGTCTTGGAAGACCTAGGAAAGTATGGTTGGTTAAATATGTGATATTCTGAAAGAAGGAAACGTTGAAAGTCAGAAAAATCGTAGAAGCTGTATGTACGAGTATGTGGAACAGGCGAAGGATGTGTGTGGACATAGGAAAGTCTAGCGCTCTTTCCTCTTCTTTCCTACCCGGACAGGGAGATGGCGTGATGGTATGTATGTAAATAGTCTTGTGACAGTACGAATTAACAGTTTGCATTTATTTTAATTTCTTTCTTCCAGGGTCAACTAGTCCTCAGCCCAACGGAGTGTTCGTTGTGAGCTAATCACAGCAATCTCAGACTGTCGATTATCTTGCTGACAACGGAGTGAACGTACTTCTGGAGGGTATGATACTGCTAAAGCGGTGAAATATTGTTCGTTTTATTAAGTTTAAACTTATTTAATTATATTGTATCTAGTATAACAGTAAATCGAAAATAAGGTTTGTAGCTTTAATAATTGATAGCTTTAATTTGTCACACAATGTAGTGCGAATTGTATAATCGAAAATGCCGTAATTTTTTTAAACGTCATCTGTCATTATTTAGTGTGTAGCAGAGCATTATGAAATTCATCGTGAATACTCACTATAAGAATGTGCGTCAATTGCGACAATTTTTATTGGAATTGTTTAATTTCACATTTTAACGATATGTAACAGCCCCAGACATATTTCTGAGGAGTTATTTTAAAAACAAAAGTGTAAGTTAACAAACCACGGACTCTAAAAGAGCTTAAGGACAACATTTGTCAAGAAATCGAGTCTACCGGCCCAAATATTGAAAATGTTATAAAAAGAGTCAAGTTTTGCAAAAATGATAAAAGTATAACGACTATATAAACATGTTCTTAAAACAATTCACTGTTTTTCTTAGTATTTTCAAAATAGGAATATCAAAACAGATGCGACATTCGTGTCACCGTGTTATAGTTATAATAATAATTTTCAATAACTTACGACATTTTCTGGCATGTTTAAAATATTCTGATATACGAGGGTGGTCCGATAAGTACTTAGCCTACAAAAGAATAACAAAATTTTTGGAAAAGTGGCGATTTATTTCTCAACATAATCTCCTTTGAGTTCGATACACTTGACCCAGCGATGCTCCAACTTCTTTAACCCGTCTGAAAAATACGTTTTCTGGAGGTCTGCAAAGTAGGCCTCCGTGGCGGCGATAACCTCCTCATTCGACTCAAATTTCTGCCCGGCGAGTGACATTTTCAAATTTGGAAACAAAAAGAAGTCGCACGGGGCCAAATCCGGAGAATACGGTAGATGGGGCAGCAGTTCATAGCCTAATTCTACCAATTTGGCCGTGGCGACGGCGAAGGTATGAGCCGGTGCGTTGTCATGATGGAAGAGCACTTTTTTCTTCGCCAAATGGGTGTAATGTCTACAATTGATAAGATTTAAAAAATATATACGAGGGCGGTCCGATAAGTACTTAGCCTCACCGCCCGATGGCACCACTACCGCAAGAGCAATTTTTTATCGCGTAGTACATTCTCGTTGACAGCTACTGTCAAAATTTCAGCCGAATCGGACGCGTAGTTTTGTTTTGACCGCGTGTGGAAGCGAGCGTGTCCGCGGATTTGAGAAAAATGGAAAAAAAGCAATATCGGTCGGTGATTCGATTCTTGTTTTTGAAAGGGAAATCGCGCAGCGAAATCAAAGAGCGCTTGGATGCTGTGTACGGTGACTCTTCTCCTTCGATGGCGACCGTCAAAAATTGGTTTAACGAGTTTCAACGTGGTTGCACGTCGGTTTTTGATGAGCCACGCCCAGGTGCCCCGAAAACGGCTACCACGGAGGATAACGTGACAAAAATCCACGATCTCGTATTGGCAGACCGCCGATTGAAGGTGCGCGAGATAGCTGAGACAGTAGGCATCTCAAAAGACCACGTGGGTCATATCCTGCATGAAGTATTGGGCATGAGAAAGCTGTCGGTGCGATGGGTGCCGCGTTTGCTCACTCCGGACAACAAGCGCAACCGTGAGACCACTTTAGAGCAGTGTTTGACGATGTTTAAGCGCAATCCACAGTCGAAACAGTGGACTTCATGCGGCGAACGTGCTCCGAAGAAGGCGAAGACTGTCCTATCGGCCGGAAAGGTGATGGCCACCGTTTTCTGGGATTCAAAAGGTGTGATCTACATCGACTTCCTGGAGAGAAGAGCAAAACGGTCACATGGCTCTACTATGCCGAATTATTGGGCCGATTCGACGCCGAATTGCAGAAAAAACGGCCCCATTTGGCGAAAAAAAAAGTGCTCTTCCATCATGACAACGCACCAGCTCACACCTCCGCCGTCGCCACGGCCAAATTGGTAGAATTAGGCTACGAACTGCTGCCCCATCCACCGTATTCTCCGGATTTGGCCCCGTGCGACTTCTTTTTGTTTCCAAATTTGAAAAAGTCACTCGCCGGGCAGAAATTTGAGTCGAATGAGGAGGTTATCGCCGCCACGGAGGCCTACTTTGCAGACCTCCAGAAAACGTATTTTTCAGACGGGTTAAAGAAGTTGGAGTAGTAAGTACTTATCGGACCACCCTCGTATATTCCACTACATAATTACAAACCGGGATAATTCAGCGAGCAGAGAGAGAGCCTAGGGATATAAGTTATAAACACGTGTAGCGGAGATTAATGTAATTAGTGAAATAAAGTAATTTATTGTTAAATATTATAACACGGAGTTTCACAAAGTTAAAGCCGAAACCTTTGATACCGTTTTTTTTCTAGTGTCTACTTTAATCTACACGTTATTATTGAGATTTAAAACTGTCCAAAGAAAATAGTGTTTTGTAAAAGTATGCCTACTTTATTACATGTAAACATTGGGATTTACTTTGTTGAGTAAAAATATTCATAAGTTACAAATTGAACGCGGTAATTTCTTAATTCAGTAAACGTGGGCTGCTGAATAGAAAAACGTTGAGTCAAGATGCACAATCGTATCATACACATACCATACGTGTAAGATAGACGAGCACACACAATTATGATTTAATGATTTAGACTCTACAACAAGATTCTTTACCTTATCAGTAGCGTTGAAAACTGGTCGAATTTTACAATCGAATTGTGATAACTGTTTATGTAGGGTGTTTTTTTCTATTCATATGAAACAAAGTATTTAAAAAATATTACGTGTTAGTTAAAAAATAAAAGCATCTACTTGAATTGCTATGTGCTGGCCACGCTTATCTTCTTCACATCAGACTTCACATCATACTGTTCAATTCAAATTATAGTATTAGTAGTCGAATAACTATTCAACTTATTCCAACGTCGTGCATCATTGTTTAAGAATTACTGATTTTTGCGATAAATGTAAAACTATTTAATGCAAAAAAGAATAACCACTGAAACCATTGAGATTGGCTAATGTTAATATAAGATGTTTGATATTCCCCCACGAGATATTGTGTTATCCATCATAAAAAATCAATAAACAAATGGAGGCGGTAATGACCGGCCGGCTTTACAATTTCAACGCTTAGTACAGAGTGGATATTTGAAGTATTCGTGATTTATAGTCGAACAATTCACATTTACGCATTCACAGTTTAGTTAGTTGGAAAAATAGATTATTCCCTAGAAGTCTAACATACAAGTTCTGAGTTTATTTATTTGGCATGCAAGTATAGGCATACGAGTACAAGTATTTTTACACAATATTTTCCTCAGACTTAAGAGTACAAGAATTTTTTTATGATACAAAGGCCTCCGTGGCCTTATTGGTAAGACGCCTCTCTCCCGACCTTAAGGCAGCGGGTCAAATACCGCAGAAACCCAGATTTAAAAAAAAAGGATTCCAGTCTAGTTTATACTTGAGGTGTCTTTAAAATCTTATTGGTTGTTTGGAAGCGATTGCCACATGACAATAAGCCCGCCAGTTGTACTGCATACAACGAAATTGTAATACAATACAAAAGGCAATATTTTTATCAAAATATATATTGGATAAAGTTTTCTACATTACTAACATACTTTTTCGTTTCTAGCTTGTGTAATTTTATTTTTTAATGTGTAGGTTTTATCTTACTCAGTTGAGACTTATTTAAGTGTTTTATCTTACTCAGTTGAGACTTATTTTAGTGTTTTTTTTTGTAAAATAAGGATGAACAGATAATAGTGGTTAGCTCATATTTTAGAGAAAATCAAATAAAATGTTGGCTAACAATAATTGGGTGAGAGATCGAGGATATTATCTTGAATTACAAAGAAAAGCATTTTAACTTTTTTGCACAAGTTAGCTTTACAGGTTTGATAAAGTTATCTATACATTTGAGCGTTTGGTGTATGTATGAAAACTTGAAAATTTCTGTACCTTATAAAACTAATAAAATGCATTTTCCATTTTTACACCAAACATCGCGTAGTAGGTACTAAACATGTTCAGTAAGTAACGAACAATGAAAAATAGATGGGTGGTCTAGTATATATAAATAAAAACATATACATAAAAAAATGTCTATAATGAAATATCATAGATAAAAAAACTGATTTTTTCAACAGAAGTGTCATTTTGGATACGCGGCCAATACTCGTATAGGTAATCCTGATCCCACAAGTCAGATTTTGGATACGCGGCCAATACTCGTATAGGTAATCCTGATCCCACAAGTCAGATTTTGGATACGCGGCCAATACTCGTATAGGTAATCCTTATCCCACAAGTCAGATTTTGGATACGCGGCCAATACTCGTATAGGTAATCCTGATCCCACAAGTCAGGTTTTTTAAACACATTAATTAATTATTTATATTAAAAAATGTTAATTACTTAATTATTTACATTAAAATATGTTATTTTATTACTTTCCAAATCATAAAATATATCAATAGAATTCAATGATAAATAAGTAACGTTCTTTATATCATAAAAATGTGTTTTCTGAGAAATCTGTTAACTAACATATTTTAATCCATCAAATAAATCAAAACTTTCATTATTTAGATAAGATTTCCCACATAAAGTAATATTTAAAGGTAATTTATTAACTTATATTTTATTAAGATATTACTGATTTTTCAATCGTTCTAAGTTTGTTACTATTTCTTTTTCTTCTTAGTTATTCAATTGTCGAAGACAATTTTGATGGAAAGCGTTAAAAAAATTTCGATGAACATGGTCCTTTATTGAGAGAAAACTCCAAAACCCAACCCTCGTAGGGTGAAATTTTGAAAATAATGGTTAAAAATGCGTTAATAATTAAAAATAATAATTTGGAAAAAAAAAATTAAAATGTGTTTTATTCAAACTTAACATATAACAAAGTTCCTAAAATCACCTAATATTTTTCAATACATTTTTTCTAGAATAAATTCATATAGAAAAGGTTATATAAAATGAGTCAAATGCCACATTCAGTCATACTCAGAGATGTCTAAAAATCTCTTCCTGAACAAATAAAAATATACCCTCCACATGGTTTAGAGTACTTTTAACACTGTTTATATCCATATATTTTTAACTAAGGCAAATTCATTTCACATAAACATCTTCCGACAAAATAAGAGTTGTTGAAATGTTTCCCTCATCACTTCTTTGTAAAGACTTAAAACAATAATAAGAAAAAGAAATAATAGCGCAGCTCTCCTTCTGCAAAGTATCTATTTTTGCCAAACGGAAAAATACTTCCAAGCAGGCTAAATTAGGATTTGTATTATAAAGAACTTGTACAAGGTTGTTACATAAATATTTCATTTATAATTTTTGTTGACATTTTACTATAATATTTACATATAAACTGTGAAATAAATGAATTAATATAATTTCTTGAATCTTAGAAAAGACGTTGGATAGTTACTTCGTAGTGTCATGTTTAGAAATTTTTAATAAATAAATATTTTTTATTTTCACTTTTAAATTTATTTTTATTTTGAATTACGAGTAATATAAACCTGAAACGAATTTATTAACACTAACCACAACAAGTGAAACAGAGCAACGAATTTCTTGTTAGGGAAATGCTAAAACGATTACAAAATTGGGAAGAACTCGCTACAACGAATGGAGATGTTTTTTTTTTAAACGAGTACTTCATTAATTTAAACATGTTGATATATTTACGAAGGTGTCTTCAAAAATTCATTACAACAATTGTTAGACTCTAACAAACAGGATCATAATATTTACTTTCGAGATCACAGAAAAAAACAGAGCACTTGGACGCCTAGCGAAAAGGTAGAAGAAATAAATTAAGCCCTTTGGGCACTAATTTGGATGAAATAAAATGTATGTCTATCATAGAAGAAACATACTAATGAAGGGAGACTAAATGTATGTATGTCATAGAAGAAACATACTAATGAAGAGATACTAAATGTATGCCTGTCATAGAAGAAACATACTAATGAAGAGATACTAAATGTATGCCTGCCATAGAAGAAACATACTAATGAAGATATACTAAATGTATGCCTGTCATAGAAGAAACATACTAATGAAGGGAGACTAAAATGTATGTCTGTCATAAAAGAAACATACTAACGAAGGGAGACTAAAGAACACTTCTCGCAAATTGGAGATGCAAAATAGGTTATAAATTTAATATGTTGAGTCGTATGAAAATTCCAACAGGTAGAGTCGTATGAAAATTCCAACATTATCAATATTTATAATTTCATTTTCATTTTTAAGCTTGAATAGTGTTGTCATTAAAGTAAATATTCTTTTCATATTTCCTTATTATTTTTAAAGTAACGCTGTTATCATTGAAATAAATGTTTATTTGACTTATTTTTCTTAGAAGCTACGAAAATTCAAAGCAGGATCATCGGTGCATACATAAGTTATGAATTTTGCAAGTTTCTATTAACTGATGTTTTGTTTAGATAAAAAAAAACTATAAAAAGCAACAATATTTTATAACGACTTGAAATATTCTGGGTAACTCTTAGAAACTGAGAAAATTGTGAATATGTAAAATATTTTGCACAACGGAGTTATGCAAAGAAAGGTTACTGATAATGCACCCCGAGTTTAAATAATCCTGTGCGAAATCGGCCTCCGAATAACCAGCCCAAAGATCGAAGTGAATAGACAGTAATCGAGGAGATTTTCGCAGAATTTTTCAATTTAATCGTACACTTCATGGTCGGGAAAAGTTTCCATAATTTAATAAATGTATACTACCAAATAATCGCTGAACTTGTTTTATTCGACTAAACATTACAACTCATTGATAAATCTTCCATCGAGAAAACGAAATCGGCCAGTCGTTAGTATTGTTACATTTTACAATTCAGTTCTCGATAGTAGTTGCCAAGTTTTCCCGAATGAAAAGAGAGGTCAAGAGCACAGTATCACTTCAAGGTAAACTGTGTATCGATTGGATTAGACTTAAATCTATGTTATGCATAGAACACTTAAGTGCTATCAGTGCGGGAATCTACATAATAATACATTTTTTATTACACTTCAGTAATGGTTTGCGGTCTATACATTATTTTGCTTTACGATCTAAAGCATTATACCAAATCATTTATAACTGATCAAACTGTTCAAATTTTTTTCAAAACCAGGTAAATAAATTTATTATGGTGATGAATTATTAGATTTTATTCTTATAATATATGGTCGATTTCGGCCATTAAAATAATAAATATTTAAATTGATTTTTTTATTAAGAGTACGAATTAATAATTTTTTTTAAGATGTTACAAAAATATAAACATAAACATGACTCATACAAAAGTATAATCAGAAGAAGTGACATACTGCCACATATACAATCCCACATCAAAGGTCCTTGTACATGGAAGAATTCTAAAAAAATAACACATACAAAAAAATCATTGTATAAAAAAAAAAAAATTTACTCGCATAATTCATCCTCTCACTACACATAAAAAATGCAATAATATGAATCAAACTTTAATGAAGAATAAAATAGCATTAAATGACTTGAAATATGAAAGGATAAAGCTCTATACGCACTCGTACATCAATAAATAATTATTATACACATTGACATTTTAAAATCTGGAAATATTAAAATAAAACAAGATAGCGTAGCTAAAATGTGTATAGAAATTTGAAGGTGTGTTTTTGGCTAATGCCATTCCTTACCTATTATATGGCTTACTTGGTAAAATGTTAATTTTTCAGCCCGGGAGTTTCTGGTTTGATTCCCGATAGTCCTAAAAAATTGATCCCAGTCTATTTTTTTCACAACAGGCCATTTAAGATCTTCTTGTGTAGCTATATTAAATAATAACCACATGGCAATAAACTTGCTAGGTTGCGTAATATAACGCTTTAAATATGATAGTGGAGTGAAGACCGTCAGATTGTACTGTATAGATCAGAAAATTAATAGAATGCGAGTAAGCATTATGCTAGAAACTTACTTCGTACAATTTATATAAAAAAAATAAAAACAAATTTCGAACCTTTGGCGACATGTTTAATATTTTTAACATGTTAGATCTTTATTTTAAAAAAATGTGATTGCTATTAATTTTGCTTGTCTTTCAAGTGTTAGCACATGAGGAAAATCGAAACATTCATTGCTTGTCTTTCAAGTATTAGAACATTTAGAGGAAATCGAAACATTCATTAGAATTGGACGAAAGTAATCCCTTAAATTGACTGAGTCCATTTGGCATGTATAGTACATGGTATATGGATGACCACTTATGTCAATGAGATTAGTTCCACTGGGAACTCTCATGCATTTTAAACATCCGAGGTCAATGCCGTACATCTGGAATGTGAACATATGGAATAAAGTTTGGTTGAGATCACTGCCCAAGAGCAAGTCATTATTTACTGTGAAAATTATTGTTGACATTAAAAAATTAAAAAATCCTTCTTACTTCGTTTCATTTTTCTTAGACATTAAAAAATCCTTCTTAGTTCGTTTCATTTTTCTTTCCATGTTTTATCGAACGAGACAATGCGAATAGTGAAGTAATAAGCGAGTTTCTCTTACAACAAATTTAACATTAGACATAAAAATCAAAATCATATTTATGTTCACGTCATGTAATGGGTATATTTTTGTACTCAAAAAAGGATGATTTGTGCCACCAAATTAAAGTCTGTATAAAAATATGAGTAATTATAGTAAAACTAATAAAAAAAAATGCCAATTCTAGACAATTTAAAGTTTCAACTGATTAAGCTTCAAAAATACAATAGATCAACAAATGGAAAAGTTCCTCGAAGAAAACAAGAAATGCAGATTCTTAAGAATGTGATTTACTAAATGCCATATTATGGCGTTTAGTAAATCAAATCTGTCTCACAAAGGACAACCAAAAAAATGCATGTTCTATAGTTTCATCATTCAAACCACACTCGCAGCTAGGATTCCCCACAATACCTATTCTGTAAATGTGACTAGTCATCACGCAGTGGCCCGCCCGCAAACGACACATTCATCTTGTTCATTCTTATTATATTAAACCATGGTTTCAAAGGGATATAGTACATTGTTCGATTGATTGACGAGTATATCTATAACCTTTATTTACACCAGTTATATTCCGATCCAGCGCCCATCGGTGCCATGTATCATGTTGAATTTTATTTAAAAGCTCTGTTACTGGCTGTGAAAAATCAGATAGGGTACTATCGGTTGAACATGCTTCCTTTGCCAAGGAATCAATAATTTCATAACATAGTGAAAGTTGGATAAGGAAGGAAGAAGATGGATTTTTGTATCAATTCCTAGGCACTCGATGATCCTAGGGATGATGTGCATATTATTATCAATTAATATTTTTTTATAAAAAGGGGGATAACACCAAATTACTGAGACGAGAACCTCAGTAAAACGTAAGGTCCTTTTTCGTTTACCGGGCGGGTGTGTTATCCATTAAATTACGGCTTCCATGGATTAGAGTGATCCACACCGATATCACACACCTTAACATCAGCATAATTTCCATTCATTATTATTTGATTAATCTTGTAACGTTTAATTAAAGCGGAATGTGTTATTATCATACATCGGAAGATTTACAAAGGTTTATCTGTAGTTCGTCTTACCTTGGTAAGTTTTCTGCGATTTTCTTACCAAATATGTTTTATATACATATTCTGATGCGGGGAAGTACCCTACCTAATGGTCGTATGCATCACCTTCCTATTCTTATACTCAAATTATTTAATTTATTTAAACATCTTGAATCTGTTAATAAAGAGTAGGATTGGTTCTCTTGAGGAGTATTTTATCTAAATGGCGTTGTATAAATTATCCTTTTATTATTATTATTATTACTGAGGCCCTCATCGGATATTGTATTACCTCAATAGTTTGGTGTTTTTCTCCTTTGCATAAAAATTATTCGTTTATAAATCAGAATCAAATATAACGGATCATATCTGTGATATGGACGATTCGTGTTATATTAGAATAAGATATGAAAAAGAACTTTTTAATTTTATTTTATGTCTTTAATCCAGACTGAGGGCATTTCATTAAGGGATAATTCTCAGATTACACAAGCTACATATGTTTACAAAACAATTTATATTTGATTTTAATTTTGTGTAACTGTATAAGGTATAATTTTGAAACGAGTTCTGTTACAAATCATAATGCTTAAAAAACACGAGCTTGGGTAACATAATACTTTAAATTGGAAAGAAAATATTCAACTTTGAATTTTTTTCAATTGAAAATGTTGAAGTTCAAACCATTGATGACGCCATTCTTATATAATATTGTTTTCGTTAGAAAGAGCACGGAAATAACGAATTATGGCTGCTAGACACATAATATTTTGTGGTAAGTACAGGAAAATATGTTTGTATCATAGGTTCAAATAATGTAAAAAAAGGAAATAACAGTTTGAACTAAATGCTGCCACACACGATTTAAAAATCGTACGTTATTTTCAAAGTAATAGGTACATATTTGTAGAGAGCACACTAATATTAATTTCGTTCACGGTCGACCACAAAACAATATCTTGTATAATATATAAATGTTTTTGTAATCGAATCGGACAAAAATATAAATTGTTCGGAATTTAGAAATATATATTTTGGTTTTCAAATATCTCCATAGAAATGCTCACGCTTACAACAAGCATAGTTTTTGAATATAGCGTACACAAATATCTCCATATAAATGCTCACGCTTATTTGGTAAAAAGCATACCATACTTATCGAATATAGCGTACACTAATGCCTGAGTTAGTTGATAAGATACCTGTCTTCCGACCTGGGGGTTACAGGTTTGATTCCTGTTGGTTTCCAATTTTATTAAAAAGGGTTCCAGTGTGGCTTTCCCTTAAAGCCTCTTTAATATCTACCTGTTTGGTTGGACGAGATTGCAACGGGTTAATTAACCCACCAGGTTGTACTGTATAAAACTAAAGTGCAATGAATATATCTGATTTAAAACATGTAAGCAATGCATCCTCCATAATTGTGGTGCAATGTAATTTGCATCTACCATAATGGTTCTTTTTTCTGAAAAATGATTTATAACAAGAGTAGTTAATAAATGATAATATAATCAATGAGTGGCAAAAATCCAGCAAAATGATATATTATATAAATTAAAACATATTCAATCTTTGTGTAGTTATTAAACAGTAAAAAACAAATATGATAAAGTAAGGATGTTACATTCGTTGAGAATGTTTTTCGTTTTTTTTTTGCCGTGTTGAATTGGATTCAATGATGCTCGACGTTTCGAAGGCGTTGCAGATTCCATCTTCTGGGCGATGTTAAAATACATTATCACACATGATACCAAAAACATTACAAAATACTATTACGATATTTAGTAATGTTTTTTAATACTGCTCTGAGAATGAAGGCTGAAACGCCTTTGAAACTTCGGCCATCGTTGAAGCCTATTCAATACGATATAAACTTTTTCAAACTAGTTGAAAACAGACGTGAAAATCTTAAACATATACGTTATATCAAATTGTTTAAAATGTACCAATTTCCGTCTGGTAGAATAATTTAGTTGCACTAATATAATAATAATCCATTATATTAATATTGATTCAGGAGCGCGGAACGTTAACGGTTAAGTACTAAAATCAAGTGCACGAATCGATTGTAAAGACGTAATATTTATATAATTTAGATCAGCGTTTCCCAAACTTTTTACGCCCGCGGCCCGGTGAAAATAGGCGAAATATTTCACGGACCAATAACGCAGGAATAAAAACTATTATATATGTAGTATTTTGTTTATTAGTTTTAAATCTTATTTTATAACTAGTAGACATAAAAACAAATAACGGTCTTATTGCAAATATAACATGAAATAAAATTGTGTGTTGAAATAATCAGAAACTGATCAGTAGATTAATTGTTAATAAGAGAACTTCTCGTATTTGAAGTAAGCAATATTTAGTTTGAAAATTAGTGCGAAATCTGCTGTTGCATCTTTGCTAGAATAGTTGATAACCGTGGCTTCAGTGTTGTTTCGGAGAGACGAAGCGCTGCATTGACTCCCAATCTGTTTCTCTGTTTCGTTTTTATTATTGACATGGTCGAAAAAGTCTTCTCACATAAATAGGTAGTCGAAAATGCGGACAATATTTTAATGGCTTTGTAACTTAGGGGTGGATATTCTACTTCCACCGATATCCAAAACTGAGAAAATGTTTGTATTTTATGTCTGGAAACTAGAGTGGTATCACAAGAATATTCGATTAGGTTTTCTTTTTCTCGAGTATTAAGTGCGCATGAAGTGACGTCTTCCATGAAGGGATTATTAATCCATAAATTGCCTTTACGAGGATCCTCATTATCGGGGTAGTAGTGATTAAAGTTTTCAATTAATACCCTTAAATGTTGACTAATTATGTTTGAAATTAATTTCCGGTTTACGTCAGCAGAAAATAAAAATTCTTCGAAAAGTACAAACATTTCTGTGTTTTCCTTTTGTATGCGACTATCCCAAAGAGCCAGCTTCTTTTAAAATGCATATATCGTATTTCTTAATATGAAAATATTTGTAGAGAAATATTCAGTTCATTAAGAAAAATTAAATATGTCCGCCATATATGCAAGTTTAGCTATCCATTCCTCATCCAGCAAAGGCTCTAATAGGGCCGGGCTTCGCTCTCTCAAAAACTGTTTTACTTCTTCCCTCAGTTCAACAAAGCGTGAAAGAACCCTTCCTCTGGATAGCCACCGCACTTCTGCGTGGAGAAGGAGATGTTGGTGCTTTGAGTCCATACTCTCGCACAGTGTTGTGAACAACCTGGAATTCATGGCACGACTACGAATATCATTAATGATCTTAACTGCGTCGTTTATCACCGTGTTTAGCTCAGGAGAAAGCTATTTTGCAGCTAGATGCTCTCGGTGGATCATACAGTGAGTGGACAAAATTTCTGGATGAGCAACATCCTTTATTTTTGCCACTACACCTGAGCGATATTCAGTCATGCTTGCAGCACCATCTGTACACATTCCAACGCATTTTCCCCAGTCTAAGCCCTGCGATTGTATATATTCATCAAGAGCGCCATATATCTCTGAACTAGTAGTACGTCCAGGTAGATCAAGGCAACAAAGAAGTTCCTCCCTGAAGTCTTCAGCTTCACTATACCTCACGAAGCAAAGTAGAATAGCACGGTTACTCACGTCAGTTGATTCATCAAGTTGAATCGCAAAACATCTTGATTTCTTTATCCCCTCTATAACTTGCTTTTCAATATCGATATGTCAATAATTCTTCTCTGAATGGTGTTGTTCGAAAGCGGAATATTCTCTAATTTTCGAGCAGCTTGAGGACCCAAAACTTCCAGAGCGACATCTAAGATGCAAGGCTTCACTAAATCCTCACCAATAGTGAACGGTTTTTTCGTTTTAAATATTTGAAGAGCAACTAAATAAGACGCATGAAGCAGCGACTTGTCACTGGTCGTCATCTTCTTCATTTGACTTTTCTGAATTTTCAACTGGTCATGTAATCTTTCAAAAAAATCTGGTGGCTTATCTGCAAGATCGCTATGCTTCGAACGCAAATGACGAACAAGTTTGGAAGGTTTCATAGCTTCATTCGATAGAATTTCGGAACATACTACACACAAGGGCCGTGGAGATAGTTTACTTCCAGGGGCTTGAGTGAAACCAAGCTTTAAAAAGTTTTTATTATAATACCTAACAACGACTTTTCTTTTTTTGGTTTCTGTCGCACATTCCGAAGTATCAACACATTTACTTTTCCTTGTGTCTTCACAACACAATGTACTCGTTCCGGGATTATTTTCACTCTCTTCACTATTCTTATTACTATTGTTCTTATTTGCGAAGAAGGTTAAAATGTTTTGCTGTTTATGTTTCTTTTGTTCCATTTTGCAAGGTTTAAAATTTTTCAACACAAGAAATAGTTTTCCGAAATATCACAAAACTGTATTATCAAACGACGTGTGCAGCCAATTTAAAAATGTTTCGGTTACGGCACGGTGCGCGCAGATTGAAGACGTCTTGTCAACAGAAGAGCAGACGCGACACTGAAGGAAAAATTACGTCACCATTGCATATTGCACGCCACCGGTTTATGATATACATATTTTAATAACAAAACCACAATTAAACACTAAACTTGCAGTGCACTTGTTATTGATGATGCTTTTCTTTTAATTTTCGTCACAGGCATTTTAAAACGGGCGACAACCATTCGCGGACCAGCAGAAAAGTTCCGCGGACCACCAGAGGGCCGCGGCCCATCGGTTGGGAAACACTGATTTAGATGACTAAAATATTCAACAACACATGTGCACAAATATATCGGTCTGGCAGCGTGATTAGTCATAAAATTTGTAATGGTCAATTAATTTGGACCAATTTATCTCAAGTAGGTAGTAGGGCTTCAAGACCGCTAAGAGTGACGAGTAGCAATTTACTTACACTTTGAAATTTGTATAATATACACTATCTTAAATAAGTGAAAATAATATTTTGAAGTTGGTGACTTTTTTCTGTCTTCTCACTCAAGCTACTAGAATAAATTATTGAATATTGGTAAAACACTGAGGGTTCTGATAAGGGCAAAATACTTGAAATAGATTATAATATTCATCTTATCTTGGTAATAATACATTTTTTAAATTTGGACTGATGTAGTTCTTATTATGTCATTAATTCACATATATACATATATCATAAGGATGGTTTATATTTTGTCGTTTCTCATTCTCGAGGTATATTTTTTGAAAAGCAACTAGTTTTTAGAGACGGTAGTAAATTAAATCGGATCTGTATGATTTATTAGTCGAGTACCAATTAAGCAGTAGGCCAAAAATTCAATATTTCAAAATATTCCTACATACGCGTCTTTCTAACACGATAATCATTTAGAACCTAACCTTGAGGTTACATATATGAAACATAATGTTTAACCCGGATCCAACCACGTCGATACAATACATGAAACGTAATGTTTAACCCGGATCCAACCACGGATTTCGTTGAAAAAAAACGGTGGTTTTCCTTATTTATACGGACTTAATTGGGTATATTATATTTAAAAAGAAAATGACATGTTAAAAAATAAAGTAAAACACTTCCAACGACAACATAAAAAAACAGATGGAGTACTCGGCGTTGTGCGGGCTATTAAAGAAAAAATGGAAGATAAATGTTGTTTATTATGTTTCCTTATTGAAATTAACAATTAGAACATACTTCTTTTATTTTTTTAAATAAAAATGAATATAAATCTGCTCTCTAAACGCCGCTACATAAATTGTCTTTTTATTATTATAAAACACTCCTTGTTCTCGGAATTAATATGTGTTTTATTTTTCCATAGTAAAAAAATGTAAATAGTGACATAGTTAAATTTTAATTGAATAAGTTATTCTATATATTTTAACGAAACCTTTCTGTGAAACGCCGGATTATTTATTATTGCATGTTCCACACGTAAAAATACTATTTTTTAATTAAACATATATATTGGTCATATACGAGTATATTGGTGTAATGCTTATTTGAAAGTTATTTATTTTCATCAAACAACATTCTACACATTGTAAATATTTAGCATTTGTTTATTTGAAATCACGATTTGTTGCTGAGAAAAATTGTTTTTTTCAAGTACAAATTGAAACAACAAAAACAACGGGGAACATCGTAAAAAGTAACTACGTGTCAAGTCACACTCCATAATTACTAACGACCAATGGAAATCGATTAAACTATTGTATTTAAAATGTATATAATATTTTTTTCTAAGCATTGGTGTTTTTGCACTTGAAATGAATTCTCACTATTTTTGTATTAAAATATAACTATGTTGATAATGTGAAATAACCATTCAACGCAATATTCGATACTTATAAAACACGAAATTGCGCAGCAACCATGTTTGTTCGGAATACAGAATGGCTGTGAGAAAAAAATAATTAAATGTATTATTTAATCAGGTAAAGTGTACAATATTAAGCACAAAATTCACCCCCTGCTATTCTCCGAACACCGCATTATCCCCTTCACCAAAACATAATAGACGTGGTCAATAACTACGTCAGATTTAGTCGTGATAGTTCAAAATGTGTCCGAAAATATAGGGAACCAACAAACAAACACTTTTACTTTTATAATATATATTATACATACATCATGACTCTTGAGGTAGGCAGATGACGAACGTTTTTAATTCTGAAAAACTTCTTTGCACTATTCCACATTACATCTTCTTTACAGTTCCTTCGGTATTCTTACTCCTAGCCTTCCTTCATTAAATAAATAATCCACTGGATCCAACTACACGTTTATCGTCTTTCCTCTACCTCAAATTAGTGCCTAGCTCTCCAACATGCTAGGCACTAATTTGCTCATAATGTAAATTGTAAAATGTATTTGACTAACGATTAAAAAAAAAAAGAATGCAAATTCATGAAAATTTTCAGTATTCCATTTTCTATCCGAAAATTTTCAGTATTAAATTTTCAGTATTCCAAGTCCACAAAATTGAAGACAAATATCAATTAGAATTGGTCGATATACGAATCAACAGTTATCTCAAAACAGCTCATGATAGTAATCATATTGTTACATTTTATAAAAACTATATCCATAAAAACTCTTTACGAACCTACATAAATATTCTTTTCAAGGGTGAAAAATGTTAAATTAAAGACCAGAACTTCCTTAACAAATGAACATCTCACGCATCCTTCGAATAGCAAAATCAAACATAAATAAATGACATAAATGCGGATATTGATTATTTGTTCAAACAATAGATGTCGAATTTCCCACTCATTTTACTATAAGATATTTTTGAATATGTTTCATATCAAATAAATGTTTAATTTGAATTTGAAAAACACATGCCTGCACTACAAAACAATGTTTGACTTCATACTAACAAAAGGCGTGTACAATAGCTTATATACGTATACAATAATCTAAATTAGGGAAATATTAAGTATGTTTAGCAAGAATAATGGATTACATACATGGTTTTGTAGTTGGATGGTTCAACTTGCATTTATATACCTATTGACCAACGATAAAATGAAGTTGGACACCCCTACTCTAGCCACCACTCTTTTTGTCAGTCTTTTATCACCCATTTGTTTAATATGTTCAATACACATTAGCATACTACACATCGGTATTTAGTTCACATTTATTATTCTGTCATACTCGTACGTCGCATCGGCACAGAAAATATTTTTCTCAGTGCATGCATTTCCACCGCAGTCATTCGAATTCTTTAAAATTTCCATGTTCACATTTCACGCCCAAATATCAATGTTGGTACTAACACGTCTTTGTGAACCATCATTTTGATAGACCTAGGAATTCCGCGTACCTGTATATCTTTTTTATATTTCCAAATTAATTGCATTATATTTGTATGAAATACTCGTACATAGTATGTAGCCATAAATCTTCCAAGTCATAATGAAATTGCTGAAAATACAATATATTTATTTTCTTTGTCGATTGTTTGTACGCTATATGAAATGAAAATTTAATTTTGATTCGTATTAGAATGAATTGTATTTTTAAGCAAATTTATTTTATTTTCATTGTAATTATTTCAAAAAAACTTTTAAACTTTAGTGGTTACTAAAAATATGGAGCATGACAGGGTATAAGAGGAATAGTTTTTGTTTAAACAATATCAATATATTTAGATCGCAAATACGTTTTTTTCTTCTTCATATTATTAGTAGTATCAGAATAATGTTGGTGAAGTGTGTCAGTGGTATGTCAATTTTCATGACAAAGTTTGTGATAGGTGATAAATTTGGTGGGCTGGATAAGAGATAAATCACGAAACAGTGATGCCTTGAGCATGTTATAGACTAAAAATAAACTTTATAGTGTACAGAAATTACCATTTAACCTTTGACACTCTGTGAAGGGAGTTAGTTTTCTGTCTCCAGTTTTTAATAATTCGCGTTCGGTCGGAAAAAAATCCTTAATTGTTTTCATGATGTCATTTTAATTATTATATATGCACATGCACATAGATATAATATATCATATACGAGTACACATACATAAACATATGCATAAACACACACACACACACACACACATATATATATATATATATATATATATATATATATATATATATATATATATATATATATATATATATATATATATATATATATATATATATATATATATATATATATATATATATATATATATATATATATATATATATATATATATATATATATATATATATATATATATATATATATATATATATATATATATATATAAATATAATACACTTGTATATACAAGTGTATTATACGAGTATATAAAAGACAAAAACTATACTACGAGTATTTTAAAGACAATTCGTATGGTAACGATTGTCAAAGCACATACGAGTACATCATAAAAAGTCAATAAGTGGGTAAATTATATATTAATACAAAGAAAATTGAGTCAACTTTGTATTTTGTAGGTATACGTGATGAAATGTGTTATTTGAATTGGAAACCCTTTAAGTAAATAATAAATCGTATATTATACTATATATCGTTCTGATGTTGGCACCGCTCGTGAGCTGGTGACATTCTCTTGATGAGATTGTCATAGTTCTCTGTGAGATATAATATATTTATTGATGCTATCGATCAATCTTAATATCGGCAAACAAAAAGCATTCCGCAGTTAGTAACTACCCAATTAAAATTCCACAATTGTTATTATCTTTGGCTTATCGCAAACAATATTACTTAAATTTTGAATAATACGAAATATTTTCTCTGTCAAGGCTTTTTTTTTTAGAAAATATACATTGGTCATAGACGTTTATGCACATTAGACGTAATATTAGTTCCCTTTCTTCTTAGTGTTCACTCTAATTGGTTCGATCCGGTAATTTTGTGTGGGTTTTCAATGTTTTATTTGAGTCATGTTTATCACAAAAATATATTATTTATATATGTATCAGTCAGTGTGATCAGTCAAGATAACGCTTAAATTGTTTTTGAGGATAAAGCGTTCTCTCGAAGTGAAATTGCGAGACGATTGCATCGAACTCTCGGAAAATGCACAGGAAGCCTTGACCTTGACCCACTTGGAGAGCTCTGAATAAACCGTGTAGAGGTTACTCTAGTTCCAAAGTAAATAAGCGGAGTTGGAGTTTCCTAAAAAAGGCCGCAATAAATATGATTGCGTTGCTACATCGAACTAAATTGTTTGATGAATATTGGAACTATATTATACGAGTATGCCAGGGCCAGGATCTGTCTGATTTGTACCGGGGATGCTTAGCGTTATTTATGGTTCGAGTGATGCTATTTATGGGAATTTTAATGAATAAATAAACTTATGTGCATGCAGTGTAACTGGACCATTTTCGATATATTGCTTAAGTGGCCTAATGTTATGTACAATAATAATTAATGTATATCTGGGCTCCGTTGTTTAATCACCATCTCAAATCCCAAGCGAACCTCCGTAACCGGAGAAAAGTAACATGATCGTCTGCAACGTTATGAATGGGGTTTTAGTAAACGTTAGTATCTGGGATGTTAAGGCATTTTATGATCATATATTTGTTATCAACAAATATTAAAACTTTTGTTTTTTTCATCATACGGTAAAATTAATTTTCTTCTCATAAACATTAAAAATAACGTTACAAAATTGAACCTTTTACCTCTTTCATAGCTTCGTGATATTGAAACTTGGCCGATAAAAAAAATGTACTAATTATATTGCACGATCTCGATCGCAGTCTTCATCTCGAGTGCGTGTATATTAATTTTGATAATAATTAATATTGTTTTTAAAGGGTAAAAATACAACATTACGACAAATAGATAACACGCGTAATTTTTCATGAATTTTAAGAATCAGCAATAAAAAAATCCAAAGGAAAGGCAATTATAGTTACTTGACAGTGGAAAATATTAGTGTGTCCTATAGAAACACTTCTCGTGTTGCATTGGAATTTGGCAGCGGTAGACACTAGACGGAAAGCGGTGAGTAGTCTCTTTAATGGTCTGGAAAAAAGTTAAAAGGCCCATTTGGTATATTTCCAGGGTGAATCATGGTGAATTATAAACCCATTCTGAACGAATGGTAAACATTTTACATTATTAAAAGCCTATAGCTTTTACGACATGTGAGTGCCCTATAGAAATTAATAATGTATCTATAGTCCAGTAGGTTGAGAAATATTGTCAATAAACCCACCGAATTTTACACTTGCAATAAATTGAAATAAATTAAATCCTTAATTTTTTTTCCTTGGATCTTAGAAATACGCTTGTTTCACTTTGCGGTGTCATGTTTATAATTTTTTTGTAAAATAAATAAAACACTTATTTTTTACTTTGAATCCACCACCGTATTGTAGAGTTCACTACCGGTTTTAAAGACCTCCGTCTTCCTCGTCAGGTGAAGATGAACTAAATTATGTCAACCAGGTTAATTTGCAATAAAAGTATTCTGTTAAATATGTTTCCCGCTCAAAGCCATCCTTTTGACGCTACTCCCCTCCCCCTCTCATGGACCTATTACAATTAGAGAAAAAAAATATTTTAGACATAAACTTCTTGGGAACCGTTCTTGGGAACCGTTAATGAACTCAAATAAAACAGTGGTGAATATATAATATAAAACACTTATTTTTAATTTTATATTCACTTCTGTTTTTTTCATCACACGGTAAAATTGATTAATACTGATTCTGAAAATTCATGAAAAAGATACCCGTGATTTTTATCAAAAAAATATCCGCCAAAAAATTAGAGCACAGATAATACAAAAAAATTAACGTGACTACTTGTTCTTTTATTTAAAAAATGTTATATTTTGTTAAATTTTTTTTTAACAAAATACGAGTATATCGCGTTAAATTTTTCATCCATTCGTTCAGTTTTACACACCTGCACAGGTCGCCATAGTTATATTGTAGCATGTAGGGTGGGGCTTAAAAATAAATTCTATCATATGATATTTTTAAATGTTATTAAAAAAAATACCACTTGTTTAATCAGCAATTAGTTTTATGCGGGTGTCTGCGGTATTTTGTAATTTATGTATGGTATATATATGACAGACTCAATCCAATAGAATACAGGAGGACTTCCTCTGAGGCACTTACATAAGTGCTTAGATGTAAGCGCCTTCAGAGAACTTCTTAACTAACGAAATGATACTCAATAAATGAGGGATCTTTAAGCTACTTCAATCACTAATTAGTGTAGAAAAAGTTTTAGTTTGTATTTAAGTGTATTTTCAATCCCAGTAAAGCAAACGAATTTATACATTCCATAATTATCTTATGGCTTTAAAATGTAGATTATAATGAAGCCCTTCGAATACCCTATCAATAACCCTACCCTGCCCTTGCCCCTGCAATCTTTCCATTAGCGTTGTCTGTCACCAGGGAATAAATAGCCCTTCAAGGTCTTTATTTGATTAATTAATGCGAAAAGTACATTGCATATCTATCCTTGTCTTTCCACATTACCAATCATAGCAAATTATCCTAGAAGAGTTAGTGAAGACGCTGAAAGTATTAAATTAATCTACAAATATATGAGTTTGAGAGTCGATCAGTTGGTTTTATGATAAATAAACGTAATTTCTAATAAAACTCAAAATGATCGAATTTTCGAAACTTTTGTTATTCAAATATTGTCTGCTTATACTCGTATTTCAATAATTCGCTTCTAGATCAGCTTGTTATGTCACGTTCCTTGTAGGTCCATCAGACAAAATATTTTATTTCATGATCTAGTTATTTACTATCAATTATTAGTAGACTAAATAGATTGAGTTATCAGTATGGACATTGTGTGAACTTTCATATGACTTCGAGTTTTTACAAGAATAAAATAAAGAAGTTGTTTTTGTTGGGATGAATGAAATAAATGTATGAGTTTGCTTTTTTATTGTGATGGGTTCGCCTTATTCTGGGTTGGCCTATTTTCTATAGTCGAACACTGCTTACATGTCAATATTGATTTTTGAATATATTTTTTTGTAGAAAAGGGGAATTTGACCGTTAAATTTTTTTAATAAAAAGTGTTTGTTTATTCAAAGTGGTAAAGTATTGCCCGAGTATCTCTATTTAATCAGATTTATTACAACGTTGCGTTTATGAGGATAAGTCACTTATACTCGTATTGATCTTCTATTTATTTGAAAAAGTTGAATTACCGCCCGCTCAATATTTATGAAATAAGTTTAATTAATGTACTGTGCACTTTATAGTTTTCAATTTGCACCAATACACCGAAAATTCCAACGTTACTCACTCATACTGACAGAGAAAACGTTTTGGAATTCTAAAACGAAACATATCCTTTTCCTTAATAAATGAAAATCGTCGTCGACTCGGTGTGTTGCGTAAATAAAGAAAATTGAATTACGCAAACGAAATTCTCGAGGTGATGGATTATCGATTTTCTTCCGACAATGCGCGCTCTCTCCAATTCAACAATTCCACGGGGTTTTCTTCCAAAAAATCACATATTGACCTTTGTCGGATGTTTCTCAAACATAAAAGTATTTCAACCGTGTAAAATCATGACAATTTACGACGGTTCCGTCATTTAGATATTTTTGAAAATTTAATTGATGTCATGAAAAATAATCATTGTTTAGAGGGGGAGGGGGGGGTAATTTTGGACGGATGTGGAGAAATCGTATTGTGAGCTTTCACCGTGTATTATATATACATTGATGGATAGAGGAAAAATGACAATTACCCACTGTCATTTTAAGTTTCATTATTCACAACCATTTTGTTTAATGAAAATGCAGCCACTACGAGTACAAGGAAATAAAGCGATGAATTCAAATACAATTTAGTTATCTTAAATTAGACAATATACGCCAAAGATATATGAGCAGAGTGATTGATCACGAGTTTTTATGTACTTCAGAGGTATTTGAAATTGTTTGTAATATTATAGAGAAAGGGCTCTTGATGTGTTATTTTAGTACGAAATAACGCTATAAGGTGTCATCAATTCATTATTATTTTTGTTTGATTTCAAAAGCAAGTTATTGTTTGATTTTGCAAACCAGAGCTTTTTCATATCCAGCCCCATTGGATAAATCACCTTACGTCATTATATGGTAATAAACTAGATATTTGCACAAACATCGTCGGGAATTTGCCGGTGTCAACAGTCTAGAAGACTTCCTATTAAATATTGGGGTCCCGGTTTTGATTTTACTTTTGGATATCATTCCACCTGAACTCATTTAGTGGCTTCCCGAGCTGTCTTTTCTAAATTCAAAAGTAAAGCACTATTGCGATGATATATTTTAAAACGACATAGAGCTGTATTAGTAAATTACTTGTTGATAACTACAATAAAATATCTGGGATATCTCTATATGACATCCTACTCTGTTGCTACTAGGCATGCATGGATATAATTCCTTGAGCGCACGAATAAGTCTTCAACTTCTAGGTATATGTATCTAGTCAGAATTGTGAGTTGTCCAACATTACTAGAAAGATCAGCATTAAATGTTTCTAACAATTATATATAATATACTGCACCGACAGGAATTGT
Organism: Odontocerum albicorne; assembly: GCA_949825065.1. Classification (NCBI taxonomy): domain Eukaryota; kingdom Metazoa; phylum Arthropoda; class Insecta; order Trichoptera; family Odontoceridae; genus Odontocerum; species Odontocerum albicorne. Next base: position 24,667,246 of record OX463840.1, read on the forward strand.
TCTCAATCACTCACGTAAGAGGTAACCAGCTGCTATACCATGTGGAAAGGTTTTATATCTTCTGAATAGGACTGTTTCGGATATTCACATTTCATGTTACGCTCTTGGAGTAACCGTGTTAAGAAACAGAGCTTAATAAATAATTGTTTTTTTCTATACATATATACAATCCCGCTATATGCCTGTTGGGGTAGGCAGAGTGTCAAACTCTATCACGACATACTTGCTTCGACATGTTCAAACCACCCCAACATGCTCTTTTCACCGTAATTACGAGTATATACGTTTTTACCTCACTGATATCCTTAATAACTACATATCTTATTCTATCATAGATTGAGCCACCACATATTCCTCTCGGTGCACACATTTCCACTTCATTTACTCAACTCATTAAACATTTTTTTGCGTTAAGAAAATAATAATTTTGTAAGGGTTCATTTTGAAATTTGTTCAACGTAAAAGGGCTGCATAAAGTAATTATTATCTGTACATGTACTCGTAGATTATCTTGTTAACGAAATTTCTGAGGTAAAAACGTGATACGCGAATGAATGAACAATATTAAATGTGTGTGTTCTGTACTGATGCGCCCGTAATAACAGCCACTTACGGAGTATCATCAATGTATTATAATCAAGCTCGTATAGTGGTTTATGGCAGGATTATTTTATTTCATTTATACACTAATTATGTAAAATACCACTACGGTTTAAAAGTTTCCGATGTCAAAAACCAGGCAATATTCAAGTTAAAATTTGGTACCTCTTACCCTCAGTAGTACGTGTTGATTCGTTATAATCTGAAATGTTTAAAATTGAATATCGCACGGTTATTAAGTTTCTATCGAAATAAGGAAAAGGCCCGGTAGTAAGACTATTGTATGATAATGCGCCAGTGCACACTTCTTATGCTGCAACACTGGTTTTCAATAATTGTATCACCTCCCCTATACTTGGCTCCTAGTGATTATTTTTTTATTTTCAAAACTGAAATTCGATTGGATTGGAAAATAATAAAAGTGACGAAGTGTCACGCCATTTTGAGAACTAAACTTCAGAATTTATTTTCAGTGATATTGAAAAAATAATTCCCTGTTATTAAATACATATATTGAATTACAGAATGACATCATGAAAAATATTTTTTTCATTTCATTCTATCTCTTTTTTTTTTTTTTTTTTTTTTTATATACCCTTGGGCCAGAAACTTTTGGACCTTACTACGTAGCTATACAAATTCTGATACAAACTCAAGTCTCAAGATAATACTGTGAAGGATTAGTGCAACTTATATAAATGTTTTTCAGTATTTTATGTCAATGAGATGATATAAGCTCTTGAAAGTCGAGTGCGTATCGTTGCATTGAAATAATGCAGTATGTATATGGTATACTTTTGCCTCATATCAATAACCACGATAGTATATTTTCAGAATAAAAATACAAATTATGTGCATTGAAAACATAAAGAACTCAAGAGCTGCATAGCCAAAAAGCAACGCGCTGGGCGTTTGTACAGTAATCGTACGTCGCCATGCGCTGCACCGGTTCGAATCCGTACTGTGCTACTCTACCGCACTACCTCGAATAACACAGTACTAGTACAGAATATGTACGTAGTTTTCGGGGTTATTAGGATGGCAACGACTTGGATTACATCCAATCTTTTAAAAATTGCCCTTAGGGAGAGTTTGCTCTCTAAACAGCGCTTTATAAATGGTCATTTTATTATTATTATATATACGCGTACATAACGTTTAACTCGAATAATTTAAATACGTAAAAAAGTACTAAAATTATAAAATGTTGTTAATTATTAGTATTTATTAATTATGGGAAATGTAAGAAACAATGCGGTTTGCAAAAAATTGTGGTACGAGTATGTAGTCGACATGGTGGTCAAATTGCAACGAGATCTGTTATCAATTCGCAACTACGTAAATATTATAAATATAGCATTAAAGTAAATGCGTTTACGCGAAGATACCAAAAAACGTGTTCAAATAACAACTTTATTCGACAGTCAATAAAACACAGATAAATTAATTAAGTAATAAATATTTTCCAAGGTTAATCGACCTTTACGATCTATAAGTGTACGTAAATTTTTAAAGGATTATAGGACCTATTCCTGTCACGGTTTATAAACTAAAAGTTTGTATGCTACTTTCTGTTATATCACACTAATATCAAATTATTTTTTTAATATTCTCAATTTACAGCATCTTACCTGGACAGTGAAGTTGCAAATAACGATTTTTTAATACTTCAACGCACACACCTTGGGACTCAATGAACAGAAATGAAATCGAGGGAACGCCAAGTATTCAATTTGTGTCAATTGTTAAGTAAACATAAACCAGTACTGACAATCGTTTATCGGAATTTTTAGTAGAAGGGACTTTATTATCACTCTTTGGCGTATCATAAAATCATTGATGTAAAAAAAAGATTTCTCTGATTTCTTACGGTGACACATTAGAAATGCGGCTTCTTTATATGTTCGATTGGAGACAAAATAGTATCAGATTTAATGATTTATGTATACATATTTACATGTACAGGTTTTGTTTGTATCTCCATTTAATAAAAAGTTCAAGTATTACTAGGCATATAAAATAAATTACGATGTGTAACATATAACATATATAAGATTAAAAAAATTGAAGTTAAGTTTATTAAGATTAATAATATTTTCTTTTGCGTCTGCAAAGCATTCTTGCCTTTCCGGAAATAAAAAAGCATATGTCGAAAATGCTCCTTATTTTCTGCCATTTTTAATGCTTAACAAAATGTAAAAAAATAACCCAATCTTTTCCCAAGTATTCGCTAAAATTCCTTCTGTCAAACAACATCAAAACTTTACACGTGTGAAGTTAATAACACTTCGGTTATACAATACAACGTCATCTAGCGCCAAAAGCGGAACGAACTTTTGAATCAACCCAATAATTTAATGATTTTAATGAAATTTCTATCGAGGTAAGGGCCAGAAGAGAAGAAAATGACAAAGCACCAAGGTGAAATGATTTATTAAAAAAAGGGAAAATTATATTAAAAGAGTAGGAACATCTTCTAACTGGTTCATTCAAAATAGAAAATGAAACTGGAATGGCCCATTAAAATATCATACATCATCAATTACCTGTAAACCATGACTGCCAGAAAATGTTATTTTTTAACCCGGCGAGTTTATTGCCACGTGGCAATTTCTTCCAACCAATCAGAAATACGGTTTTATAGGTCCTAAGTGTTAACCAGACTGGAATCCTATTTAAAAAATCTGGGTTCCAGCGGGGAACGAACCCGCAACCTCCGGATCGGCAGACAAGTGTCTTACCACCAGGCCACGGAGGTCGTCTGTGCAGAATTGGAGAAATGGTGATAATTTAATAAAAGCTTATGAGTAAAATAAGGTAAGGTAATACATTTCATTTGTTACTTTGTCCAAAAATAATTTCTTAAGTATTTTTCGTGTATTTAAATTTTTTTTTAAGTTTGAGCACTCTTTTAGCCTGACATTAAGTTTAAGAGATGAACTATGTGAAAAAGAATTAAATTTTAATTCCTCAGTTCGAAAAACATACCCTCAATAAATGATAATCCTAGAAGATATACCTCTTTTTGGTATTGTTTCAACCAATAGTTTTTATTTATTTATACTTCATTTCAGCAAGTACAATAAGCAAAATTATTACCAGGTGGCAATCTTTTCCCACCAACCAGATAAAAGTTTGATGTTAAGTGCACAACAAAAAATGTTTTTTATACATACAAGTAGTAAAGGGGAAAACTAAATAAAGAGAAAAGAAAAACAGAAACGAAAGGAAAGGGATTGAAATTGACAAATCAGGAAAAATATGTCACATCATTGGAAGAGAGAAATAATATTTCTGAGTTGCTGTTTGAAATGCCCAAGGAATATCTTTGTCTTATGTTGGCTTGTACCTTGTTCCATAATCTTTAGTAAAAAAAATTGATTTTATCATAAGGTTTTTGTTTCCAAATCATAATATATCATAAGTGTAAGTATGTTATTTTTTTCAGAAAAATAAAAAAATTTAATCACCACGAATAAGATATAAAGTTAGGACGTTTTATTAAATTATAACAATGATACAAAATGTCAAGTACTCATATATTATCGAGTATAAAATCAGTTATAGATTTTAATCTTGGATTTTTTCTTAGATTAACTATGATGATGCTTAATCAAATCTACATGAATGATTTAATCATAAAAATCAAAAAGTATTCATTTAAACAGTATTCAATTAGATTATATGATAAAGGTCTTTTATAAAACACAACACATTGAGTCAACTCATTCTCATTGTACTTTGCTTAAACTCAAGCTCTAATCAAATGGGAATCGAACCAATGGTTGGAATTCATACAAATCTAATAATCAAAAGTAATTTATATGAAATAAAGTTATAAAAAATATTTTTTGATTGTAACTTAGAAAGGCCTTTATGTAGGAACTTTTAATTACCATTTACCATATGTTACATATATATTTGGTAAGAAATTTCATACAATATTGTAGAATTATGTATGTTATCTATCGTATGAATGGGAAATACTCATTGTCAGTGTTTATCACATGAATACTGTGTTGTCACCATATTTATACGCAACCAAACTTTGTCAACTAAAAGAAAAGCATGTATAATCAATTATGGAAGTATCCAGCATGAAACAACAAATTATGGCAATATTTGATGGACTGAGTTTCTGACTTGACTCAAGAGAGGAATACTTTTTGAATATATATAGCCGTAATTTGATATTTTTCTTTATAGTAGTCAGCTTTTTATATATCCTCTTAAAAAGTCTGCAATAAATCATTGTATAAAATCTATCGCCGGCATTATAAGTACATACAATATTTCGAGTTTGATCCATTCCCATTCTCGGCTCTGGTACCGGCTGATGCTCCATATTTGCCGATCGCCGTTGCTTTGAAACTGACCCTCGCCCAGTGTCCTATGGCCCGTTATGTCATCCACCATAACCTGTCTGCTTCTCGCTTCTTGTTTGCACATAGTGCTTTCAACTCCACCGCGCATTGCTGTTGAGTTTACACACATAGGCATACGAGTATACATAACAGCAGCTGTGTTGGATCCAAAAGAAATTTAATTTGGTTCGAAATAATTTAAGAAATCGGTAAAAACTACTTTTAGTAGGGCATGTTTGAAGATGTGTCCGAAAGACTACGGAACACAAATATAAGCAGATCAATTTAATATACACATACAATCACGAAATTTCCCTATCGGAGAGAACAGAGCGCACTATTTATCTATCTTGATAGACACCCTTAGCCTTTTCTACGTCCATATACTCTCTCATACAACATCTACGATTTTGTAATTTGTTTAGTCAAGCACTGTTTATTCCACTTTATATAATAGATTTATGATGTACTTAACAGCACATTTTATTTATGACTTACTTTGAGGTTAAAGAAATAAATATAAATCAAATCTTTCATAGATATATTTTGTTTTGTGTTTTTATTTATTTCTTTAGAGCAGTGCTCCGCAACCGGTGTGCCGTGAGCCGGATACAGGTGTGCCGCGGTCAAATTCAATGTATTTGACATTTTACAATTTTTCATTATGTATTTAATACACAATGACAAATTATTTTTCATAATATTGTCTATTTTTCAAAATGTAGTATAGAATAATTATTATAACTAAATAATTTTTCAATGGCCCCCCAGCGCCTGGTGCCAACTGTTGAAAACTGCGTAGTGTGCTTTGTACACACCATGGCCGCACCAAATTAGTCATAGACAAAGAAAAATGACCCTTATGCGCGTCGCTGAAGACTCATGCGCATGCGTTATACTGCATTTGCACGCGTTACATCACGTTCACTCGTCCGCCATTACTGTCGTGTGCAGAGCTGTCAATATTTTAACAACACAAAGTTAAATAAACAAGTTTCTACCATTAAGGCAGAAAGAGTTGCAAAAAGGATGTTTGGAAATGTACCCAAAGACCAACCATAGTACAATTGAAAACAAACAATTAATTGTGGATCTGGACCAACAACATTTAAGTATGCTTCAGCATAAATTTGATCAATATTTTTATTCCATTAATACGGAACAATACGATTGGATTCGAAATCCTTTTGCAACCAATGTAATAAATTCTACGGAAGCACTGCCTTTGCGAATTCGAGAGGAATTTACAGATTCAAATAATGACATGACTTTAAAACTTCACTTCTCCGAAGTTCCATTAGATGTTTTCTGGATTTACGTCAAAAAAGAATACCCTCGCATTTCCAACAAAGCAATCTTAACACTACTCCTATTTTCGACGACATATTTATGTGAGTAAAGTTTTTCAACTCTTGTATTAATTAAAAATGATAAGCGGTCATGCTTAAAAGGTCATGGCCAAGAACTTCGGGTTGCGCTGTCAAAAATCAAGCCGAATATAAAACTTTTGTGTTCATTGAAACAAGCGCAGGTATCACATTAATTAATTATTATTTTATAATAATTATAAAGATTGCGTAAAAATAAATATGTTATAGTTTTATGCATGTATACTTTTCAAATAAAAAACAAAAATTTATTGTAAAATTTGTGTATCAATTTAATACCTATATACTCGTATTTTAGCTTTTGCTGTGCCGCGGAATTCTAGGAAGAATTTTGGTGTGTCGTAGGTGAGAAAAGGTTGCGGAGCACTGCTTTAGAGTATTCATACAGACCACAAAATTAATTTGTTCCATTTCTTTAAAATGCATTTCAACTTTGTTGAGATTAATCAAAACTGATATTCATTGATGTCATTTCAGTTGTTAGCAGTAGCAATTGTATCTGCTGCCTAATTTCTTTATCTATACATTATCAAGACTTTGGTACTGTACAATGGTACATTATCAAGACTCCAAACTGAAATGCATTGCAGATTGCCACTTATTAGGCATTGACAGTTAGTTGGCAGTTTTCAGACAATCTATTTTTGAGTGGATATGGTTGATGAATAAATAATGTTAGTAAAGTAAATTTCACATAAAACATAAGGTAAACAAGAATTTTCTTTCAGAAATACTATATAAATTTTCCTTTGTAATTAAATTACCCACCGTAATTACTCTATAATTTCCCTATCTTATATCCTTAAATACATTGTAAATTTGTCTTAACGGTTTATTTTTTAATAATCTTTTAATTTATTAATAGATTGATTTTCTTTAACTAAACTATGAATATCATATGACTTTATTTCCTCATAAATATTACTGAGCTATGGTCCTCTGACCACACCATAAAAATAAGTGAAAAAAAAGGATGAGTACTATGGCTGGAACCTAAAGAGAAACTTGCACCAAGATGTCAGTTCCAATTCGATTTGTGGAAAGAGCTTGATAGATTAAGGTTTGGTGCTCAAGGTGCAGAACATATGTCACACTGCAAACAGAGGATATCAACTGCAAATGTGATGCCATGCAAAATAAATAACACATGATGGTTTCCCCAAATAGATGTTTGCAAAATGGGTTTATCCAAGATTATCTTTTTTTTGTTTTATTTAATAAGCAACCTTAATCCCTTCTCCCAATCCCACAAAAATGTCAAAATAGTAATGTTTGTATTCTATTTTAGAACTTTTTTATTTCATAGAAGTATAATATCTGTATCTGAGAGCCATAAAGTCTTAAGTGACTTTTTGGCCGAAATGAGTTATGTACATTTATGTTATCATCGACACAGTATCTTTGCAGCCACAAAGCCTTAAACGTATATTCTCAACGGAAAATGGAATACGCGAAAACCATAACATCTTAAGTGCCAGTTGCTTTAGGGCCAGAATATCTTAAACGCACTTAAGACTTTATGGCTCGCACGATTTTTTGTTTCTGACTTAGAAGTTCTTTTGTCTAAGACATTATGTCATGTCGGCGTCTGTCAAACTGGTGTTTAAGTACTGTCTGTTTTTGGTTTTCGGAGTTTTATTTGCAATTTCTAGTGGTGATAGTTATATTTAAACAAAAACAATTATATTGAACCAAGAAGATGGTTAATAATGCTTTAAATATAGAGTACGAATCAAACGTTTTACCTCAGACAAGCACTGCATTTACTCGTTCTCTGGTACCTTATTCTGATTCAGATTCTGAAGAAGAAGTCATTCAGAGTAAGAAAAGAAAAATAAATCCCAGCAAATGGAAGAAAAATGTGAGAAAAAAACAGAAGGCTCAATGGGAAATCGTATATGTCAACTGATGAAAAAATAGTTGAGTCCAGGAAGTTAAAACCGCCTTGCAGCAATAGGTGCCGTTTAAAGTACAATTTTAACTTCCAAGAAGAGACCAGGGAAGCAATCTTTGAACATTTTTGAGAACAAAATAGTTCGTGGGATAAAAATGTTCAGTTTGTTGCATCTTGTATGTCAATTGGTGAGATCAAAAGGCCGTAAAAAAGAATGACAGGAGAAAAAATAGAAATAAGAGTATTGTGTACGAATTTAAAAATAATGAGAGAGTAGGCATACAAGTATGCAAATTATTTTTAATGAACACATTATCTATAAAAGAATCTTACATCAAATCGATCATTAAGAGATTGAATCCATCTGGTTTAGTAGATTCAGATAAACGAGGCAAACACAAACCAGTAAATAAAAATTGTCAAGAGATTATTAATAAAATCAAAGAGATACTGACATTTCCTTCACATAAGTCTCTACAGTAGGAGACGAACAGAAAATAAATATTTGGGAAATGACTTAAACATAAAAATAATGTACATGTTCGTCGAACAATGTACTGTAGAGAACATAACTCCGTGTAAACAGTGGCTTTACAGGAAGATATTAAATGAAGATTTTAATTTTTCTTTTCATTCTCCTGATAATGATACTTGTGACATGTGCGATAGTTTAGAGGCGAAGTATAGAAATTAACCAGAAAACGAAAGAGGCAATGTGGAAAACGAAAATAAATTGCTCATAGAAAAGGCAACAAGTAGATACAGGCTTAAAGCTGAAGATAAAAAAATAGCGGAAGAAAATTGTAAAATAAGAGTAGTGATGGCAGATCTTTAAAAGTCTCTACCGACACCTTATATGACAAATAGTCCAAGTTTTTATTTAAGAAAACTTTGGACGTTCAATTATACGGTTTATGATAGTGCCACGCGACAATCATACTGTACATATGTTGTGGGATGAGACACAAGGAGGCAGAGGCAGAGGTGGCAATGAGATGGCATCCTGTTTCGCCCAATACCTATCTAAAACCATTACAGATGAAATTGAAGAAGTAACCGTTTATACGGATAATTGTTCTGGACCGAATCGTAACATAATGATGGTCATGTCATATTTTTACGCTTTAAACAAATATAAAAATGTGAAGGTGATCAATCATAAATGTTTATTACGTGGGCACACTCACATGGAGGTGGATGTAAGATAGAACACACAGTGTGATAGAAAGAAAAAGAAAGTCCTTACAATCCATGACTATTTTTACATGCAATGATTGTAATTTCATAAGATGATGCAGCAAATCTTTCCATGTAATACCTATGAAATTAGATATGTTTTGGTATTTTTCATCCTTACAGGGTGCAGGAGCACCTTTTACATATAGAAAAAAGTCACCACAAGGAAGCCCTGTATCTTTATCCACGATGGTATTGGTGAAGGTGAGGAGGGGAGAAGAGGGAAAATTATTTTATAAAACATCTTTTAAAGAAAATGATTTTTTAGAATTGGATCTCAAAAGGAATGTCCGAAGGTCAGCAGCAGCAGCAGCTGTGCCTGATACATTGCCACAATTAAGACTCTCCAGGAACCCTACGAGTATATCGAAACTGAAATATTGTGATTTATTAAAAATATTGCAATGGGTTCCTGAAGAATACAAAGAGTATTTTAAAAACATACCTCACATTGAGAATCTAGGAGATTGATTTTGTTCTATTTTTTTATTCTTATTTTTCAATTCTCTTTGTCTTTCCGTTTCAAATAAATATTTTTCAATTATAAATAATGGTTTTATTTATTACATAATGTAGATATTTTTGTATTTTTATTCATTAAAAACATCAGTAGTATAGAACTCATATAACTCACTCCAATTCCCTCAGGAACAAAACAACTTATTTGCAGTGTGATAGTAATATTATGAGAGCCAGAATGTCTGAAGTGTGCTAAAATCCAAAATACTGAATATTTTTTAAAATCAACTTATTCAATATATAAACACGTTTGCCTCAAAAGAGCAACAGTTTTTTTGGCGTAGCATCCACAAATTGCCAGAGAGATGGGGAAAATGTGTAGCTAGCAATGGGCAACACTTTAAATAAAATATTTTTTACCATTTTCATACAATAAATGTGTATTTTCTACAAAAAAAATCCAATTTCATATTTACAGACCTGATATATGACAATCATCACTATTCATCGCTGACCTTTGAGGTAACATCTCTGAACAAAGATATGAAATGAAAATACTCTTGTAATTTCTTCAACCTGGAGATTCGTTTTCTTCCTGCAATTATTTTTCTCTGATTTTTGCAACATTAATTGAAAGATCTGACATTTTTCTCCTAGCATTATTTGTCCAAAGTACTCTAACTTTCTCCTTTAAATGGTGGATAAAACTTCTGTATTCATCTATACTAAAATATCATTATGGACATTGTAAATCTATTAGACTTTCAGCACTCTTGATAGCACCAAATTTTAAAAGCACCTTGTTTTTTTGTGGTTATCTGAGTAAATGTACATGCTTCAACACCTAAGAGAAGTACGAAGCATATAAAACACAAAATTTGCTTATGTAAGTGAAGATTTTTGCAGAAAAGATATTTTTGAAGAAGCAGGTTTGTGTCATTTCCACTCTTAATTTGATCTTTTGAGACTGGCCCCATTGATCATTCAGGCAGCATCTTCAACAATTGTATTATTTATATCGAGTACTCTTGTATGTATTTATATTGAGTACTCTTGTATGTATTTTCCTTTTATTTATAGTCATAAAATTTGTCTTTAACATGCTTATTTTGTCTTTTAACAATATCAAACATTTTCTAAATTGTTAAATGCAAAGAGAGTACAATAAATAATATGAAACTATTTCTTGAAAAGAATATTTTTCTTCTTAAATTTTAATACATTTTAGGGTGTATTATTATTTTATAAAACCTTATTTTTAGCCAAATTATAAAGTTTTTATCATAATTCAGATAGCGTGTTAATTTATTGTTTAATGTTTTGTACCAACAAATAAATATGTATTCTAAAAGGAAAACTTAAATAAAATTTATTTTATGTTCATACAATGTTACATTGTTTTATGTGAAAGGGAAAGCGAGTACAATTTCTATACCTTATAAGATTTGTTATTTTTGTTATAAGGTACATTACATTGTATTGTACACTTATAAATACATAAGATTAAATCTTAATTTGTTTATCAAAATAGGAGTTTAAAATATAGTTAAGTATAATCAAAATGGGAGTTTAAAATATAGTTAAGTATAATCAAAATTATCTTTTTAGTTGTGACATGTTCGGAATTTAATGAAGTTATTGGAAAGACACTTCAAAATAAAATATAAAAATAATTTGTATTGTTATACAATTGAATGAATATAAATCATAAATATGGATGTTAAGAAATGTGTTCTCATCTTATTGTATTACACTTTCGTTCTATACAATACAAACTAAGTTTATTACTTTGTGGCAGATTCTCCAACCAACCAGGAGGATGTTAAAGAGATCTTAAGTGAAAACCAGTTTAGAACCTTTTTTCAAAAAATGGGTACCAATGGGAATCAATCCCATAACTCCTGGGTTGGAATACAGACATTTTCAAACTAGACTATGGAAGTCATCAATTTGATCAGTGTGTTTTTTAATTTTTTTTAGAAACTTTAGTGAGGTTTTATAATAATAATAATAAAATTGATAAAATAAAAATGTTAAATGTGATTGAAAAAGATAATATAATTGGTTAGGCATTAAAGAAATTTATTTGAAAGTAGTGTTAAAAATCCATTTTACATTTTATTTCAATTTAATCTAAAAATAGTTGACCATTTTCATAAAAACGGGAAACGAAATATTTTATTGGAGATAATTGATATTTTCAAGTAATAATCATATACAAACTATTCTACTCCTGTAAAAAGAACTATACAAACGCAATAGAAAGTAAATATACATTTAAAACTGACAACAAGAATATTTTTGTTTTATACTTTTCGATAAACGTTTTCGAGGAAAAATCAGGGGTAAATGAATATCGTATATTCATATTTGAAGTGCGATGACGGTACTATTATTCATTATATACTTCAGAAATTGCACAGTATTTTTTAAAACATTAAATAAAACTTCAAACATAGCAAGAGCTGAGAACAGCATATTTTTTAATGCAGTGAAATAATGAAAAATCGATGAATACTGAGAAATTTAACACAAAATTAAATAACAATAAAACGTAAAAATCGCACATAAACCTTGACCGTCTATATATAGAATGAATTAATATTATAGAAACTTACAAAATGACAGCCCTCATGCGAAAAAACACAATTCACTAATTCAAATTAAGTGAAAAATTTACGTTAACTTCACGCATATATTTGTAAACAAATTTGCAATATCGCAAAACACTTAACAAAACGTCATTTTTTGTAAGTAATCATAGATTTTTGTAATATTAGAAAATATTTTCACCATAAACAAAAATTAAACCCATGCGTTTTTTGACAGTGCTGGATGTATGTATCACTTTAATTTTTACATTCGTAGTAATACATTTTGCGATAATTGTTTGTATTCATTGTTGGTCGCTTTAAAATTATTTTTAAATATCCTTATTTTAGTAGATTTAATATTTTTGTTCAGTTGTCAATTATTAAAAATTCAAATTTTATAAACATTTAAATTTAATGTTTATTAAAATGAGTTAAACTTACAAATTACCTAATCAGGTATATTTTTATGTGATTATCGTTGAATGATTAAATAGTTAACCATAATATTTTTATAATATTTGTAACATAGTAATAATTTATACTTAAATATTTCGTATTATTCCTACATAACATAACGATTTTTGAATAAATATTTTAACCATAAATTTTGATTAACACCTTTTATTAGGCAACATTTTTATTTATCTTTTTATCAACGATCAATTGAAAATTGACTCGATATAAAATTATTTATCTATGTAATATATTTTTTTAAATAAACCTTAAAATATTTGAGTTAGTAAAACTTGAAACAGATAAATAAACAAATGCTTGTTTCTTCGAAAATGATTAAATCTAACAGCATTCTATTAAGCTTTACAAATAATGTGTCAATATTGTAATTTGTGTTTAAAAGAATTCAACCACTTTTATGTTATGTAATAGTTTTTCTAATAAGCTTTGTATGTGTCTAGTTTTTAATAAATATTAAAAACTTTTGGCACGTAAATAATGATTTAATATGAAAAACTGCATTACATTTACTTGAATTATTTTAGTTCCCGTTATTTATTCCTTGATTAGAATGCATAGAAAAAGTAATTTGACATGTGGTTTGACGTTTGACACGTGACAAAAATTACATGCTGGTTAAAGATTGAAAATGTTAAAATAACAGAATTAAGATTATTTTATTTGAACGCTTTTAAAAGTGATAAAATATTAACAAATATGTAGAATGAAATATTCTATCATCATGATGGTCTTGTAAGCGCAATCTTTTTAAAAAGTCTTTGATAAATGACATTTCCTAACCTTTTATCCAAAATATTGTTTACATCAGGCATATTCCTGGTTACAACCAAAAATGGCGGAAGTGATATCATTACCACAAAAAAAACATTATCGACAGCGGGCACATTCTAACCCTATCGCCGATCATTGTTTTGATTAGTAAGTATTTTAAATTATTTTTCTCTTGTTTACTATAAAAATAATTCATTTCTTGTATTTTGGTTCTTGTGAAGTAAATTTACATATTATCACAACACAGATAAAAAAATGATATATTTTCTCAACTGTTTAAATAAATATTTTTTATTTTTGTGACTTCAGCCCCAGTCGTCCTGAAGATTTTGATTGGAGTAAACTTTATCCAGAAATTAAAGGGAAAAGCTTTAATGATAAACTAGTAGAATTTGCCGACATTGGCTGCGGATATGGAGGCTTGTTAGGTGGGTGTATTTTTTTGATGAACACAATTTATTAAAAAAAAAACAGTGGTGAATGGTTCTTCATTATGGCCGGTTTTTTCATTGATGAATTAAATTTACTTCTAATATTTTTTACAAAACAATTGTTGGCTACTTTGTTGTTTCACTGAGAGAAGTTTATTTGATACAAAAGTTAAATATGTTTATTACAAAGCTCGGCAACTCGGTTCATCTTTTTAACCTATAGGAGAAGTGCACTATATGAACTTAATTTTGTGTAGAAAACAACTCGTTTCACATGTCTGTCAACTATTGATTTTTACTCATAGGAATATTTATGTCTGTTGGAACAATATTCAATCCATACCACTTTGAGTCATGAACACATCGACCCTCAAGATATTTTTTGTATGAGAATTTGTGAGTATCAATTCTTTATTTTCTATTTTTCATATGCTTTTCTTTCTTATATATTATTGAATGTTCACTGCTCCTGTGCTCAATAGACAAAACTGCCCCAGATAATGCTATGACTTTTGTTAGCATTTTTAAATGCCACAAGATATATTTTAAGTTGGCAGATTTTATTTATGTTCTTGTTTGTTCTTAAGGTTCTTACATTAAATATTTAAAATTTTCAGTTACTCTTTCACCAATGTTTCCTGAAACACTGATGCTTGGAATGGAGATAAGAGTCAAAGTCTCAGATTATGTGAATGATCGTATTATTGCTTTGAGGTCACAGCATACTGGTGAATATCAAAATATTGCCGTGTTAAGGACAAACGCCATGAAATATTTACCAAATTATTTCTATAAAGGACAGGTAATTTAAGTAGTTAGTTTTCATTGTAATTAATTGTACATGAATCAAGTCTCTTTTTTGCCTAAATTATTGCTTTAACATACATGTATGTATTTAAAATGCATATGCTATTGCCATATAACTTTCAATTTATAAATTTTTTGAGTCAATGTTTTTTTTCATATGAAATAGTTACTTTTGGTATCTCTGTGTGCCAGATTACTTTTGGTATCTCTGTGTGCCAGACCAATATGCCAGATTTAAAATTTAGCATTAATCTAGGTTAAATAACTTTTTTGAAAACCATTAATTTCATTAGATTTTCACTATCATTTCCTCTTGTAAGAAATGAACAAACATAATAATGTATCAGATTTATTTAACGTAAATGTGTGTATTTAGTGATATTTATTTTTATATTTGATATACGAATATCGGAAATGTTTAACTAAATTAAGTTATATTTGAAACATGTTTTAAGTTCAAACTAATGAATCCTAGATTTTTAAATATATGCTACATTTACTTATCTCCATCACATAATATTGATGGTCATGGTAAAAATATATAATAACGTGTTGCTGTACTTAATTTAATTTATGTTTACAGCTGAAAAAAATGTTTTTCCTTTATCCTGATCCGCATTTTAAGAAAGCCAAACATAAGTGGAGAATAATTAACAAGTGGTTATTAGCGGAATATGCCTATGTTTTAGCAGTTGGGGTAAGTATAACGCTTTTAAAGAATACATTGATGATTTAAAGTTTTAATTTATGGAATAAATTTTACTTCTAGGATATAAGTATTAAAAATGCATATCTTTAGTACATATGTATTTTTAATTAGTTGCAAGGCGATCTTTGGCTATTGTAATTGTTTTTTTAAGGGCGTTGGGGGATTAACCCAACGGCCTCAATACCCCGGGACACCCTAAATATAGCTCATCCTGGAGTCTCATTCATGAATATCTGCTTCCGTTGGACCCCTACTATCTTCCTCCACAATGGCACTCATCCAGATATCATAGATATCATTATAATAAAAGATAATCCAAACCCACTCTCTTCAAGTAGTCATGTCTTTCTTCAAATTATCTTTCAGTATTCCTGCACTCAGTAATTCTGTACAACGGGTTGACTGAACCAGTCCCTCATCTTGTTCCGCATTCGCCAAAAAACTCAATGGCACCTCCTTCCTAAATTTCTCGACAAGATTGAAATTTCAACTAGCATCCCAACTAAAGAAAACCTCGAAGCCGTTGTGAAAAAATTCATCTTCGAAGTGCAAACGGCACTCCAGAGGGCAAGCACAATAGTCCCATATGATTCACATAACCCTGTCCTCTCATTAGAGTAAAAAACTCTAATTCTGGAGAAAAACTGAGCCTACTGCCACTGACGGTGTTCCTATAATCCAATTGGTAAAATGTGTCAACAGCCTCACACACAAAGTGAAAACCGCCTTCAGCGATTTTCGCAATGATTGATGGCGAGATCTTTTCAAATCAATAAAAGTTAATAGGAATGTCGGTTATAAGCTGGCCAAAACACTTAAAAAGCCCATCTCAAAACTAACATTATTCAGGGCCGAAACAGCCTAGTTTATACTGACTCAGACAGAGCAGAGTTCTTCGCAGACAGCATAGAAAGTAAGTTCACTTCATTCACAGACAGGGATATTTCTCTACAAGTTGCAAAAGTTGAGTACAAAGTTCAGCAAATATCAGGTCTGTAAATATGAAACCGGAATTTGCTCATAGATGGCTCTAGTTGTCAATGTAGTGACTGTCAAGCCGCGTCATTGGCACCTTTTTCTTGTGTTTACATATGTCAAAGACTTTTAACTCACAACAATACAAGTTGAATACAACTACATATGTTTTCATAGCGTTGAACATGTCTGTTTTTGTGCCTGAAAACTACGATTCGAGGACAGCATTGATTTTCTGTTACCATTTGAAGAAAAAACTGCTGCAGAATCGCATCAAATGCTTGTCGAAGCTTATGGTGAGCATGCTCTTGGTAAATCACAGTGCTTTGTGTGGTTTAAAAATTCAAAAGGGGCGATTTTGATGTTAGAAACGAAGAACGTGGAAGACCACCGAGAAAGTTTGAATACGCAGAATTGCAAGCATTGTTGGATGAGGATGACGCTCAAACGCAACAACAACTCGTGGATCAATTAAATGTGACACGAGAAACCGTCTCCATACGTTTGAAAGCCATGGTAGATCCAGAAGGTGGGAAAATGGGTTCTACATGAACTGAAGGAAAGACAGTAGGAAAACCGAAAAACCACTTACGAAATGCTGCTCGCCAAGTACAAAAGAAAATCATTTCTCCATGGAATTGTGACTGGCGATGAAAAATGGATATATTTCGAGAAACCTAAGCGTAAAAGATCATGGGTAACTCCAAGCAAACCAGCGACATCGACTGGAAGGTCAAATCGCTATGGGCGGAAGACAATGGTCTGTGTTTGGTGGGATCAGAAGGGTGTTATCTAATATGAGCTGCTAAAACCTGGCGAAACCTTTAATACTGAACGCTACCGACAACAAATGATGGATTTGAACCAAGCATTGAGGGAAAAACGACCAGAATATCAAAAGAGGCAACACAAAGTAATTTTGCTTCATGATAATGCACCATCGCACACAGCAAAACCGGTCAAGGAAACGATTGAGGCGTTTAGTTGGCAAATACTTTCGCATACGGCTTACTCACCAGACTTGGTCCCATCCGATTACTACTTATTTGCATCGATGGGACACGCACTTGCTGAGCAGCGCCTCACTTCTTACGAAAATGTACGAAAATAGCTCGATCATTGGTTTGCCTCAAAAGAGCAAGAGTTTTTTTGGCGTGGCATCCACAAATTGCCAGAGAGATGGGAAACATGTGTAGCTAGCGATGGGCAATACTTTGAATAAAATATTTTTTACCATTTTCATACAATAAATGTGTATTTTCTATAAGAAAATTCCGGTTTCATATTTACAGACCTGATACTATCGGATGACATGGTTCAGAATCCGGTACCATTCACAACCCCCACCGAATTAACTAACTCCATCAAATTATTACTGACAAAAGAAGCACCCAACCTTGATAATATTACTAACAAGTATGCGTAAGAAAACGCGCAGATGTCATGCTAATACCAAAAACCATCTGCTACCGGAAAATCATAGACCTACAAGCCTTTTGCTTTATCTGGGTAAGGTAATTGAGAAGATATTAATAACAAAACTAAAGAAAGTTGTTAATGAGAAAGAAATTATTTGGGATTTTCAACATGGTTTTCGTCTCAAACACTACGGAACACCAATTATTCCGTGTCATCGAAGCCATTACCATCAGTTTTAATCAAAAATACCACATGGCCTGTTATTCTTTGATGTTAGCAAGGCTTTCAACAAGGTATGGCACATCAGTCTGCTCTTCAACTCAGAGGAATTGGGAATCCTGAATCCATACTCAAAATTCTTGTCTTCCTTTTTCGAAGACAGAACATTTAGAATAAAATAAGGCGGAACATTTTGCATGCCTCACTCGATCCAGGCAATAATGGAGGTACTGCAATGCTCACTAACTTCACCTCTGCTGTACAAAATTTACTCTAGCGACATTCCAAAACCACTAACCCATAATGAAGAAATTGAACAATTCGTGGATGATAAGGTGATTATCTTATACTCAAGTTACGCCTAGACAGCCGCATTGAGAGTTCAAAAGCAAGCCTTTGTACTTGTGTCACTGTGAATTAGTTTTGTGCCCAGCACAAGAGTTCAAGGTTACTTGGCTTGAAAATTTGAAATGGAATAAATTTATATAACTTTGTTATATGAAGTTTGTAATATACAAATATCATCATACCTTAAGTTCAAAAGTTGATAAGCTAAGGTGACCAGATGTCTCTCTCAAAGTGGGCCAGTCCCACTTTTCCATTAATTTCAGTATTAATTGCTCCATTCTCTTTGTTGTATGAAACCATTGAATGGAACTGAAACTGAAAATAAATGGAAAAAAAAAACATTTTTCATGAATATTTTAATTGTTATTTAACTGTTAATTCAGACAATAATGGTAAAATGTTTGGGAAAATTAAAAAAAGTAACTTTTATTTAAGTTAGTTTGCATTTTTGTTTAAAAAATTGAGCTTACATTTTTAATGTTAAGATTATTTGGTATAATGATTCAATCAAATAATATTGTTCTTGATAATGTACACAGTAATAACTTCTGATTAAAAAAATATTCTTTGTTATCATATTTTATCGAATATCTAAACATTTCAGGGCATTGTGTATACTATAACAGATGTATTGGATTTACATGAATGGATGAAATCACATTTTATGGACCATGAGTTATTTGAACCAGTTGCAGATGAAGAAACAGTAAGTCTTTTATATTCTCACACTGAAATCATTAATAACATCGAATTGAAATATTAACACTTAAGATTATTCATTTGGCACATTCACAATGAGTGGAAAAAATGAAATAAAATAAGTGAAGAGGATTGAAGCCCTTCATATTTAATCTCTGTTTATAATTTACAAATGTAACATATTTCTACCATTAAATGTAATAATGGTTCAGCGTATTTGTATTGTATTCTATTACACCTTTCCTTGTATACACAGTACAATTTGGTAAATTTATTGTCATGTGGCAATCCCTTCAAGTCACCCAGAATGGTGTTTAACTCTTTCACGGCTACGGACCACTTAAATGGCCCATACATAATACGTGCCGTCCTGGCGAGCGGCCATTATAGTGGCCACAAACTTTGCGTGTGGATATCTCGGTCAAAATTAAATCTTTAAAATTTTTAACCTGAATATAAGACAAAACGTGTCCTCTAGTGACATCTCTTTTAAAATCATCAAAACTTCAAGTATTTGATCCATAAGAAGGATTTAAACAGACCCCTTGCAGCCCGTCGATATTTAAAGCATTTTGAATAATCGCGCCACGCGTTCGGGCGATCCGAAGGTCATGTTTCTAATGACGATTGCTCCCGATCAATATGAAGTATTATGCGTCGATATTTTTTTTGTAAATACGCGTATTGCGTATTTACAAAAATTGCTTTTTCATTGTTTATGGATTATTGTTTTCTTCGATTATTGCTTCTTATATTGTCGCACTTTATTTATAGCTTTGATTTGGATACCATTACACAAACTGTTTTTTAAGAGATTTTAACATTCACTTACTTTTACAACTTTTCAAATCGTCGTTATTTTTTATGTTACGTGTGTTATACACCATTGAAAAATTCATAAAATTTTTAAAATAACTTTAAAAATTCAACACCGCTTATATTATCAATATGGCTAAAAGGAACTTGACTGGAGAGGAAATTGAAGATATCACGGTAGTAGAACTTGATTCAGATTTTGAATTAACCGATGAAGAAGACGATGTTGATCCATTAGAAGAAGAGCAGAGAATGGATGATACAATTATTCCAGATATTGGAGCAACAACCAGCGGCAATGTGGAACCAAACGAACTATTAGAAAATGTATTTTCTTCATGGAGCCGAGGTCCATTTGCGCCAATAATCCACGAGTTTGATGAATTTTCATCTGGCATCTTGCCCTCGTGCCAACTTACACCAGAATCATCCGAACTCGATATTTTCGAATATTTTTTAAATAAAAATATAATTGAAAATGTGGTACAACAGACTAACCAATTTTATAATTTAAAAAAATTGAGTAAGGAATATTCGCTAAATCACGAATTCAACGCTGGGTGGATACAAATGTACCAGAATTATATGTATTCTTTGGTGTCACAATGTTGATGACACGAAATAAGCATTTAACCATACGGGAACATTGGTCCACAGACCCACTTTTAAATAGCCCAATTTTTGGCAAGACTATGTCAAGGGACCGGTATGAACTGATTTTAAATATATTTCTAATAACAACATAACAAATAGTGGTGACAAATTGCGTAAAATAAGATTATTGCTTGATCATACTCGCAAAGTTTTTACAAGTGTCATGCTGCCTCACAAAAACTTGTGTATCGATGAGAGCATAGTTGTTTTCAAAGGTCGTCTTATGATAAAACAATACATCCCTTCCAAACGTCACAGATTCGGCATTAAATTATTTGTTTTATATGATGTTGAAACCGGTTGTGTGTTAGATCTAATTGTGTATTGCGGTGATGGAACAGAAATAATTTATGATAAATCGTTGGGTATATCGGGTGCAGTTATCAAAACGCTTCTCAATGACTATCTTGGAAAAGGACACATCTTGTGGTGTGATAACTGGTACACAAGCCCACAATTATTTAACTTTTTACATGACAATAAAACAAATGCATGTGGAACCGTTTGAAAATCTCGTAAAGGTATGCCCAACTTCAAAAAAACCAAGAAAGGAGACATTGATTCTCAACATTGTGGACCCTTGTTGGCTATAAAATGGCACGATAAGAGAAAAATTCATATGCTGACAACAATTCATAGTGACAGATTTATTTCAACAGAGAAATTAAATTATAAAACTGGCGAACAGGTAAAAAAACCTGAGTGCATTGTGGATTACAATAAAAATATGGATAGTGTGGACAAAACCGATATGATGCTTAGTAGTTTAAATTGCCTCCGAAAAACTTTAAAATGGTATAGAAAGCTGGCTTTTCATTTTGTAGATCTATACATGCTAAATTCATATTTTATTTACAAGCATACAACCGGAAAAACAATAGGTTTAGCGGAATTTCATTTAGCAGTTATAAGACAAATATTTGAAAAATATAAACTAGCATCAAAATTGTCCCATTCATCTCCGTCCACTAGCAATCCACTACATCTTGGTTTATCGGGTTCAATAATAGCCGCACACAGTCCTAAAGAAATTCCAGGAACTGAAAACTGTGCGGAACCTTCTCGTCGATGCTATGAATGCGCTCATAAACATAAATTAAGGAAAAGATCTAGATATATGTGTGGTGAGTGCAATGTGAGTCTGTGTGTAACATGTTTTGGACCATTTCACGCCAGCAAACACTTTCCACAGTAGAAATATTATTATTGCAGTGTACTTATCGTTATAAATCTTTTCGTCAAAATCCAAAAACATACTTTTATTTGTATAATAGTGTTATAAGAATATTTTCTAATATTACGTGTGTATAGTGTCAGCTAAAAAATGCATCGGCGAACAGTTCGACAGTACTCAGATTCGGGAAAGTGGTGAGTCATATTTTTATGTAGATACAATATAAATTTATTGACTTAAAACACCGCCGCCTGTGGAACACACGAAAGATACTCGAGCCATCGCCGTAAAAAGGTTAAATAAGCTTTAAGTGAAAACCAGACTTGAACCCTTCCTAAAAAATCTGGATGCCAACGGAATCGAATCCACCACTGCCCGGTTGGAAGGCAGTAAATTATTTTAACTCTCTTCCATGAGTTACCAACTTCCATGAGTTATCAACTTCCATGAAGTTCACCATGGGGTATTTATTTCAAATCGAATCTTCAGCTTCAGAGATATGTAAGCTAGAAATGTTTAGCAAAGTTCATACATGAAGGAATTGAACTTTTTTTTTAAATAAATAAAGTTTATCAGTGCAAACATTCCATGAAACATCCTTGAAAATTCAAGCGAATTCCCAAAGACTGGCAAACATGAGTAATTTTTCAATGCAGTTTACTATCTGCAGTGAAGTTCGTGTATAATTTAAGTAAAGAGGACAATATCAAGGAAGTTCAATAAGCCCTTCTCATCAATATTGTTCACAATAAACATGAACAGTATAAATTGTAGAAGCCAAATTACTGGTATAACCGAATATTAGTGATATGGAGACTGATTGGTTACTATTAGCGGATGGCACAGTGAAACTAACAACCAGAAAACAAATGCTGCAGGTATGCTGGAATGGTTCAGTTTTATAAAAGATGTTTAACATAAGATGGTTGTAAAAATGAACGGAGTAAGAGCAGCGAATACTGTGTAATAGGATCATATCTAGAATAACTACTATATTTTGGTAATAAATTATATGTATAGACAACCATGCCCAGCATAAAATTCTTCCTTATCTTTTTCAATATTAGGTTTCAACCCTTGCCTAGTTAGAAGTTTTTTTCAAAACACCTAAAGTTTGTAATTGTAAGAATTATCATATATGTGTAGATGGCCGAAAAACAGGAATATGATTTATTTTTGTACTCATATTAAAACATACATTCATTCAATAATTTACATTTATTTATTAATTAGATCTGATACCACAGAGTGATCCATATTTTTTTTATTTTACATATCAGATCAGTAGTACAATTCCACAAATAAAATATTTCAATTCGCCTGTATTAATTTTATAAAAATAAGCTTAAATATTTTGTTTGTTAAAAAAAAACAAAATGCAGTTGGAAATAAAAGCAATTATTTTAAGTATTCACCGTAATTTCTTTTGGATTGCTAATACCATGATGGCTGATAATAATTTGAGTGATCATTTACTTACTTGATAATATTTCAAAATCTGGGAGGATAATGATTTATATTTAAAAAACAGAAGAACTTTTTACATGTCTAGGTAATTAATAATATATATATATAGATTGGTAATTTTTACTATGAACTAGTGTCTAAAATTATCAGCTTGGTTATTGAAGAATTGAGCCATCTGTTAAGAGCGAGTGAAAGTAGTTAGTCCATGAATGGAGACCCACACTTCAATTATTGACAGATAAAGAATAAATTTTTTTTGATTCTTCATTGCAGATGACACTTTTTACATTTTGAAAACAGTGTAATTATGTAAAAAATGAATATTATTTACTTATTCTACTCGTATATTGAATATATATTTTTTTAAATTGTGAGAATTATTGTTGCAAATTGTTTTAATAATTAATATATAAATCTTAGAAATTCTTCTCTACAATAAGTTAAAAATTAGAAAATTATAAAAATATTTGTAATCAAAATTATTATTAATGACTACAATCAACGATGAATAAACTTTGATATGCATTAATTACAGTTTATTTTCATTATCCATTACAGTAATTCTGAGATGTAAGTAACATGGGTTATGTGAATCCTTAATTTTGATTTGGTTAACATGTATAGCTCTGTTTCATAATAAAATATCACCTCGAAAGTGCCTTATTTTTGAATTTATAAAAAGCAATTTAATAAGTGCCACTAAATAAATTCATGTGGACTAAAATCTGAAAGTAAGATATGGAAACTAGGTAACAATTATAAATTTTAAATCTACTTAATCTATCAGACGATTGGTACCAGCAATGCTTGCTGTAATAATTGGTCAGATGTACAGGTTCCTTAAATACATAATACTTTATTTTTTTCCAGAAATCGGATCCTATTGTGGAGAAATTATTTGCGAGCACTGAAGAAGGACAAAAAGTGTCCAGAAATAATGGAGATAAGTATTTGGCAGTATTTAGAAGAATATCTGATCCAAAGTTATGATGAAATAGCTGATTTATGAATATTTTTTTAATAAAACTTCTAATTACATACAATTTTTTTTATTGAAAACTTTTGTTTGGATGATTGAATGTGACATATATAGCTAGATTTTCCCCCAATTCATGCTAAATTTATTTTTGATTAACCAACAGTCAACAGCAGGCAACCTAACAATCTGACTTGTCACATTGTTAGCAAAATCAACCCAGATCAAGTCAGGAGTCAAACCAAAAAATGTAATATATTAGATAGACAGTAGTCCTATTCCTCATCAGAATGACTTCTCCAATCCCGCGGTGTATATTCTCCAATCCCTCTGCTACACTCGGCTTCTGTAAACATTTAAAATAAACGATGAGTAGGAAGCTCATTGGTAAGCATGTGCATTAGGATATGCATCAAATTGAACTATATACCTATACCACGTCTGTACCTATGAAACCGTTTTTTTTTATAGAAAATACACATGTATTGCATGAAAATGGTAAAAAATATTTTGTTCAAATTATTGCCCATTGCTAGGTACACATGTTTCCCATCTCTCTGGCAATTTGTGGATGCCACGCCAAAAAAACTGTTGCTCTTTTGAGGTAAACCAATCATCGAGCCATTTTCGTACATTTCGTAAGAAGTGAAGCGCTGCTCAGCAAGTGCGTGTCTCATCGATGCAAATAAGTAGTACACAGATGGAGCTAAGTGTGGTGAGTAAGCCGCATGCGAAAGTATTTGCCAACTAAACACCTCAATCATTTCCTTGATCGGTTTTGCTATGTGCGATGGTGCATTATCATGAAGCTAAATTACTTTGTGTTGCCTCTTGATATTCTGGTCATTTTTCACGCAATGCTTGGTTCAAATCCATCATTTGTTGTCGGTAGCGTTCAGTATTAACGGTTTCGCCAGGTTTTAGCAGCTCATAATAGATAACACCGTTCTGATCCCACCAAACACAGAGCATTGTCTTCCGTCCATAGCGATTTGACCTTCCAGTCGATGTCGCTGGTTTGCTTGGAGTTACCCATGATCTTATACGCTTAGGATTCTCGAAATATATCCATTTTTCATCGCCAGTCACAATTCGATGGAGAAATGATTTTCTTTTGTACCTAGCGAGCAGAATTTCGCAAGTGGTTTTTCGGTTTTCCTGCTGTCTTTTATTCAGTTCATGTGGAACCCATCTTCTGGATCTTTTCTATGGCTTTCAAATGTATGGAGACGGCTTCTCATGTCACATTTAATTAATCCGCGAGTTGTTGTTGCGTTTGAGCGTCATCCTCATCCAACAGTGCTTGCAATTCTGCATATTCAAACTTTCTCGGTGGTCTTCCACGTTCTTCGTTTCTCACGTCAAAATCGCTATTTTTGAATTTTTTAAACCACTCAAAGCACTGTGATTTACCAAGAGCATGCTCACCATAAGCTTCGACACGCATTTGATGCGATTCTACAGCAGTTTTTTCTTCAAATGGTTACAGAAAATCAATGCTGTCCGCAAATCGTAGTTTTCAGGCATAAAAACAGATATGTTCAACACTATGAAAACATATGTAATTGTATTAAACTTGTATTTTTGTGAGTTAAAAGTATTTGACAAATTTAAACACAAGAAAAAGGCGCGAATGACGCGGTTTGACATTCACTACATTGACAACTAGAGCCATCTATGAGTAAATTCCGGTTTCATATTTACATACCTGGTAGACCATCTTTGTCGCTTAGTTCCAAATGGGGTGTTATGGGCTAGATTCTCTTTGGTTTCAATTTTATTTAAAATTTTTGGTTTCCAATTAAGGTTTCCTTAACACACTTTTGGTTGGTTTGAAGAGATTGCCACTTCGCAATAAATTTACCAGAAAGTAGATTGTACAATGAAAGTGTAATGAAAAAATGCATCCAACTGATTTCATTTAGTTCTCAGCTGAGCACTTATTAAGTGTAAATAATCTCTTGGCAAATATTTGTTAGAAGATCGAATGTTTCACTGAGTGCTTGTCACTTGTTAACAGGTCCTTAAAGTTACAGGTTCATAATAGGTGAATATGGATAAGGAGACAAGAAGAAATAGTTATCCGTAACACATGGTATAGTTTACTGTCTAGATCAGAGGTGAACAAACTTTTAACTTCTTCACCTCACCTTGAGCTTCTGTTCCTTTTCGTGTTCTGAAATACATTACGACCGGGGAAATCGTTGATAATATAAAATACTTTTTAAAATCAATTTTATTTTTTTACAAAAAACAACATGAAATTCAACTACTTTCTCTTGAGTAAAAATTGTCATTGATAGTAAAAAAATACTTAACATAATTTTTTTTCTAAAAATTATAACACAAAAAGTTAAAAATAAACTAAACATTTAGTTATTCAACTAATGATAATTATTATTTTCAATTAATCATATTGCTAACATGAGAAGTTGATGCATTCTACAAAGTTTCTTTAATTATTCAACTAATGATAATTATTATTTTCAATTAATCATATTGCTAACATGAGAAGTTGATGCATTCTACAAAGTTTCTTCAATTATTCAACTAATGATAATTATTATTTTCAATTAATCATATTGCTAACATGAGAAGTTGATGCATTCTACAAAGTTTCTTCAATTTAGGCAAATAGTTTCTTAAACACAGCCGGATAGATGTTGATAAATGGTTATGAGTCATGCAACTCCTGTAATTCGACTTGATAAATTTTATTTGTGTAAAAGCTGCTTTACAGAGGAACCGAAGATATGTGGAACCGAAGAATACACAGTCTTAATGTAACAGATTTCAAGCAGGGATATTTTTTTGTGATAGTGATAGTAGGTAGAGTTCAAAATATTTTATCAGATGCTCATGTTTTCAGTACAATGTCAGATTGTAGTGTTAAAATTCCGATTCTAAATCGATGGATTGTAAATGAAAGTTACAGGAAATTTTTATGCAATCTCTTCAGTGTTGTATTCTCCATAAGGGTAAGAAATAAAAGTATAAATTGATTGAAAGCTTTTAACATCTTCAAATAGTGTGTTATATTCTTGTACAAGAGTTTCTATTTCAGAGCAATACTTCTGAAAATTATAATGAATATAACATATGATCTGCTGTTGTTGATTTGGATAGTTTTTTAAATCTCTCCTTTTCACTTGAGATTCAAGAATTTTTATTTTTACTTTGAAAGTATTTGAAGAGCTAACTAAATCGATGATATTTTTTCCTTTACCTTGTAAATCATTGTAATGGTCTATCAGATTGGTTATACACATAAATGCTAAATTTGGTAACTAAGTTGAATCTTGTAATTGTTCACATTTTCTCCCAATGTGTCCAAAAATATATTTATTTCTGCTAAAAGATATTAAAACCTTTCATGAAATTTTCATCAACTAATTCACCTAATATTTATGAAAAAAATCAAGTCATCATATTCAAATTCATTTTCTTCTAACTCATAAAAAAGCTAATGCATAAGCAATATGCTCGGACAGAATTGACTGTTTTCACAGCAATGCTCATAATATATTGTGTATAATGCGATCAAATCAGGAAATTCATCACTACGAGGGCTGCTACTTAAGTTTTGAGATATGGCAACACCAGTGTAGATACGTCAAATCTGACATCAGCATCGTAAAGTTTGACATTTTTAATGGTATACGTGCTCAGAAAGTTTTGTCACACGAGTGCTATTTGTGTTGTTTACAGTGACTTTAAAAATTCATCTCTGCCAAAAATGGAATTAAATCGTGAACATTTTTGTGCAATAATTTTTTATGATTTTCGACATGGACTAACTCAACAACAGTGTGCCGATCAACTCGCTCCGACTTTTGGTGATGAAGTACCATCCCGGGCCACTGTGTTTCGCTGGTTTTCTGAATTCAATCGTGGTCGTAGTTTGCTCCAGGACGAATCTCGTGAAGGTCGTTCAAAATCGGTTGGGCCAGAAAACATCGATGCTGTGCGTGAACTAATATTGCAAGATCGTGATGTGACTTATCGTGAGATTGAGGCATGTTTGGGCATTAGTTCCACTTGCATACATTCAATATTGCATGAACATTTGGCCATCAAAATTATTTGTTTGCGTTGGATACCGCATAGTTACACAATCGCTCAAAAAAAGGCTCGTGTCGATTGGTCCAAAGAAATGTTGAAAAAATTCGATCGCAGTGCTTCAAAAGACGTCTATAAGATCGTGACAGGCGACGAATCATGGATCTATGCATATGAGCTAGAAACTAAACAGCAGTCGACTGTATGGGTCTTTCAGACGAGCCAAATCCAACAAAAAATGGTCGTGCACGAAGCACTTCGAAGCAAATGGTGGCTTGTTTCTTCGGTATAAATGATCATGTTGCAACAGTGCCTTTAGTGGAACGTCGTACGGTCAATTCTGAATGGTACATCACCATTTGTTTGCTAGAAGTGTTCGGAGAAATGAGGAAACCCAACCGCTGAAGACGGATCATTCTCCACCACGACAATGTGAGCTCTCACACATCGGCTCAAACAAGTGACTTTTTGAGCACTCAAATCATCGAATTGATGGGTCATCCGCCGTACAGCCCTGATTTGGCACCCAATGACTTCTTTGTATTCCCGAACATCAAAAGTAAATTGCGAGGTCAACGTTTTTCGACGCCTGAAGAAGCGGCTGATGCGTTCAAAATGCATGTTTTAAAGTTACCTCATTCGGAATGGAAAAAGTGCTTCGAAAATTGGTTCAAACGCATGTAAAAGTGTATTAATCTTCATGGAGAGTATTTTGAAAAACAATAAAGCCATTTTCGATGATAAATATTTGTTTTTAATTGTCTGTCTCAAAACTTAAGTAGCAACCCTCGTATTTCTAGAAAGTGCAATAAATCCATTCCCGCTATCAAACCTTCAGTAGAGATGGAAATCAATTGAAACAATGGTAAATTTTTTTTCATACCAAACTCAGTAAATATATAAATATCTTCTGTGTGAGTTGTTACTTTCATTGGAATTATGGTGCATAATTCTTCTTTTATAATTATTATGTTTAAGAATACCACTCTTATAAATATGAGTTGAGTAGTGTCGACTACAACTTTCGTTTTATCAAATTTTAAAGAAAAAAAGGAATACTTTTGTATATCATCTTCCGATTGATGAATTATGTCCCCATTCATAATTTCATTACATCGAGTCGTAGTACAGTTTGACATAAAATTTGTGTCAAATAAAACTTCAGCTTCTCCAGCTCCAAAAGCTTTCACAATATTTTCATCTTGGAAAGGTTTTTTATGTTTGGCTGAAACATAAAAGATTCTAGATGAGGCTTCAATTGCTGCTTTTGATTGTTGCAGACTTATTTGGGGACAGCCGTCTTTTAATAGAGCTTTTAATTCCTTATTTTTATGTTCCTTGATTTCACTGTTTGTAAGATAGACAATTAGGTAATGTAAGCTTATATTTTTGTAGATTTCCTTTCTTTGAAGCGGCGACTGTAGCATGACATATGTTATTAACCCTGAGAGATTGGCGCACTGCTATAGCAGTGGAAGAAATTTGTTCTACCCTTCTACCCTTGTATTCTAAATGAATATCATTCATGAATATCATTCATTTAGAATACAAGGGTACATATTCTAAAATATATTTATGTTGTAAAAATAATTTTTTTTTGTTTTTTTGTTTAAAATAAATATTTATCACGAACGTCCGAATCGTAAATATATCTCAGCACTAGATAGACAATTATATTTTTTTCTCGTAGCGCTCTCAGGGTTAAACACAAACACTTATTATGAAACATTGTAAAAAGTAAAGTTTTTTTCGGATTCCTTAAGTACACTCATTTTTGATTCACAAAAATTAAAGTATTAATTTGAAAATGAATTATACAAAAAGCAAAAAACATGTATGAAATTAAAAAAATACACTTAATGACAAGTCACTACCACTATAAAACAAAGGAATAAATTAAATATGGAGAACCAATAACAGACAAAAATATTTCTGATTCATTAATAAAATGAAAAAAATAAATTATAATGCACATCATAGAATTATTAGAGGTGAGATGCTTCTACTTGTAAAGCTACTATGCTAGACATTACTGATTCGTAATATTGTAGCAGGAAATATCTTTTTACAATGACACGAGCATGGTACTATAGTCTACAATTTCGCACAGAACTACACGGGATCTGCAATTGCTTTACTCATTCACATTGGCATATTTATTACGAATTTCACACACAGTTATGCAAATGACCACCTTGGATCGCTTGTCTGCAAATGTCTGTGATCGGCTAGTCAATTGCGACTGACCTTTTGCCCACCGATTTAAATGTTTATACATGTAGAAATCCTTCGAACACATAGTCATAAATCAAATGGACTTTATATTGATGAATTCATAAATTTTCGTCAAGTGCAAAAGTATACTCTGGTGCCTTTAACTCTGACCATGCACTACACAGCTCGAGTGTTAAATTTTCCAGTCAGGTATTGAAAATGTCAGGTAGTTGATGTAGATCCTCAGTCTTCAGGGAAAACATATGACATGACTCGTAGTATCGGTCTCTTTACAGTAGTATAATGAAGAGTTAGCTAGCTCTTTGGTATGTATAGAATAAGGTAATGGTAATTGAGGTGCATAGTCAGGCGGTAACGCACTGGACTTGCGTGTGGAAGGTCGTCAGTTTGAACCCCACGATATGCTACTCCCCTTGAATGATACAGGAATTTATTTCACCTAAGGTATAAGGATACTTTGACTTCTTTCAAAAAGAGAAAAAAAACCTGCCAGTGTGCTCTGATCATTGCACTTTGCTGTGCAGGATCTAGTATAGCAGTGAGATCAGTGAGCTTGTTGGTGTGTAACGGCCACTTACTTAAAAAAACAAACTCCATGGCACAGCTTCGCTTCCCAACTGAATTGATGTTGGAATGGCGAGGGGATCCTCGACTACGAGGCCCAGCAACAATCCATCGATGTATGGAATACCACACAATATGGAATAGCACACAATATGGAATAGCACACAACTAAATCTACTCCTTAGCTTATTTCAGGTACACAGTTTTTATGGAAATATAATAGTTCATGGACTTGACTGAAAAGCTTGGTGGCTGTAAGCAGTACACGAGGCAAGAGTTGCACATTGTTGCTCTTGATTAGGAGTTGGAAAATTGAATGCTTATAGGTGCAAATTGGAAAAATATGAGGATCAATTCATTTTTGAAGAAAACTTTAGGTATTCCATGTCAAAAGTAATAATTTTGATTTTGAACTATTACTGAACTGTGACATCATTTTTTTTTTGAAATAATACTTTTTATCGGTTACATCATATGATATTTTTTATTTTTTCAACCCAAGCTGTAGGAAATTTCTTAAAATCGATTTTGGTGGTGTCAATGGTTCTTTCTGAGAAATTAGCTAACTCCAGAGAATTTTTTTCTTAGATTATTTTTATAAATATTAAAAAAAAAATCCAAAAAATAATAGTAAAAAAGTTTCAAGTGCAGCAAATTTTGTAAGTGTTAATTGCTACAATACCATAGATCCTTTTTGAATTCTATACATACATGTCGAAAAATTTGAATTCAATTTTCATTTAATTTACCTTCTCTAATATAATAAACAATAAATTCATATATTTCTTATTGGGCACTTGTGGTAGTAAACAATGGAAAAGATTGTAACATAAAGCAATATGGCACATTCAGTCTCGACTATTTAAATACGTTTCTTCTTCTCCCTGGCTCCATCCCAACTCACTGTCTGCGAAGACTGTTGGGGTCAGCTCTCCTCGTCCTCAGGTTTTATGCTCTTCCGTCCCGGACTACGTCCCCCAGGCCGTGCCTCTGCATCAGGTTATCTTTTTGCACCACCCATGAATTCTTTGGTCTTCCTCTGGTTGTTATTCAAGGAAGATCCATGGAGATTGCCTGGTTCACAATGTGATCGGGTGCTCTGCGTCCAACGTGCCCATACCATCTCAATCGCCTCTCCTCCATCTTGCTGTTGATGCCTGTAACACCTAGGCTTCCACGAATGCGTGAGCTTTTTATTTTGTCTCTTAGGGACACACCAGCTGACCATCTTAGCATGCGCATTTCAGTAGTTTCTAGTTGCCTAGAGTAAGAGTTATACATCGTCCAGCATTCGGAGCCATAGAGGAGTGCGGGTCTGACAATCGTTTGGTATACTTTTCCTTTTAACTTTACTAGCATTTTCGGATCACATAGAACTCCCGTCATTGATCTAAACTTCATCCATCCCACACTAATTCTATGTGTTACATCTGCTGCACATCCTCCATCACTATGGATGAGTGACCCAAGATACTTAAAGGAGTCACAATTTGGTAATATTTCTCCATCCATTTGCATTACGGGAGTGACAGCATTTGTGTTCTCGAATGGTAGGTACAGATACTCTGTTTTCTTTCTGCTCAGTCTCAATCCATTGTCCTCCAAGATTCTTCTCCACCTTTTCAGACTATTTTGCAGGTCTTCATGTTTTTCACTTATTAATACGATATCATCTGCAAATAAGCGTTATTGCCTTAACTTTTATTTTTGAAGGACTTTAAAACGGTAAAATCACTATTATTGATTATGTCTCAAAATTAGATTATGAAATAATATAAAATATATAAATTAAAGTGACCATGCAATAAGGTATTAAATGTCTCATTGTTATTTATTTTTTGCAAAAAGAATAAAGACATTTTGAAAAGTTATTTTCAACTAAAACTGAATATTTTTTTCTTTATTTTTTAACAAGCACGGTAGTAAACTAGGGTCTGCTCAATCTATGAATCGAGAGATCCGTTTGATTTTCATAATAACAGACCTGTTGCTATTTTTTTAGTGCTGCTATAAGTATTTTAAACAATTCTGTGTAGTCAATTGAGCCATCATGTTTCAGCAAAACTTATTGGTAATCAGTTTTTTTTTTCAAAAGGTTTACTAAACATTCCACCAACATTGTTACCAACATTCACTCTATTTGTCATCATATAGCAACCAACTCAGATATGATTTCACAAATTGACGTAATACATACAGATTTTCAAGAAGCTTTCAACAAAATTAACCATGACATATCACTGAGCAAAATGGGTCAAATGTACTTTAGTAATGATCTTCTTGAGTTCTTTGCATCCCAATATATAACACTTCGGGATAAATCAACAGAATTTCTAGAGAGTTCTGGTATACTGAAAGGATCAAATCTACTTTTCTTGAGTTTTTTTAACCTGGCGAGTTTATTGCCATGTGACAATCTCTTCCAACCAACCAGAAAGATGTTTTTATAGGCCCTAAGTGTTAACCAGACTGGAATCCTATTTTAAAAATCTGGGTTCCAGCGGGGATCGAACCCGCAACCTCCGGATCGGCAGACAAGTGTCTTATCACCAGGCCACGGAGGTCGTCTTTTTGGATATCATCAATATTTTTTATTGATGATATCCAAAACTCTGAATCATTTTTCTTGTTTGCTGACGATTTAAAGATTTTTAAGAAAATAACGACTGTTCTAAACATTGTAATTTGTTTTATCAAACACTGTTTATTCCACTTTTTGTAACGGTATAACTCTACAGATTTCAAGACTTTCACCTCATCATCAGAAAAATAATGTATGTGTCATTCGAGTAGAGTAGTAATAGCCTGTGGGGTGGAGTATAAAAATGTAACATGAAAAAACATGGCATGATCAAATTATTAAAATACTTGAGAATAAAATGTTTTAAAAATATTGCAGTATCATGACACGTTGTATAAATGTGACAGAAGTGAAAAATATATCCCAGGATGGAAGTGAATATATGTTCTCTTTGACTACCCCAATTATCTCTTTGTGCAAGATACGTATGAAATTTAGTAATGTACATTTTGCAAGAAAAAATGTCTTGCTTGTCTAATTTTTATTTTGAATAATTCTTTCTTTGGATTTGGTTTAATCTTTAATTATTGTCATCATGATAATCATCCTATATGCTCCATTATGCACACAGGGATGCCACACCTTTATCCAGGTTTAAGTTCTAATACTTACATAAATTTCCGACAATCCATGAATATTGAATGAATGATCTGAAATAAAGAAATAAAAAAACAATATCCTCAATTTCATGCAGTTCTATATATCGAATTTATTTTTCTACATGAAGTCCCATATCTGGCCTTAAATGAAAACTAATGAAAACAATAATTAAATTTATTTTCTTGAATCGTTTATTGTGCTAACGAAAATTTTAACTTGAGTGGATTTTTCGATATTTTTCTTACAAATATTGGAATAAACTATTTATGGAGGTAAATTACATTTAGTTGTCACACTTGAAGACATATAATGTTCTTAATTAAGGTTCAATAGCAGTAAAAATACCAACCATTGAGTGTAAAACTTCAAGGTTTTATAAAGTCGAAAAATAATTAAAACATTTAATCTGGCCATATATAGGTATGGGACTTCATACACTAAAAATCAGGGGTAAATTTGTTCATAGCTTTTCGGTACAAAGCGAGCGAGCGGTGTCGCGTCTTGTTGGCTGAGAAGCTTGATCAAGCGAATGTTAAAATAAAATATATTTACGCTGAATTGAAATTTTGCGTATATTTTTAAATATTATGTTCTCAGTGGCCGAGTTGCTAAGACGCTGATGTTCCGTACAAGAGTTTCGGATTCGATTCCCGATTGTACAAAAAATAATAAAAAAGGGGTACCAGTCTGGTTAAAGAGTTCGCCTGGCAATATATGTGCATACACTAGACGTGTACGAGTGTTGTTTGCTGTCCATGTGCGGTAATATTTCCAAGATTTGTGGGATGGAAAATTGTGAGTTACTTACCTACTCCAGTGGTTCTTAACCAGAAGACTCGAGTACTGCCTATGCTCTGCAACATGTTCGCATTATCGATTCGGATATGTTAAGGGATACCATATGAATGAATAAATTAATGCTATGTTCTCACCCAGCGACCGAGTGACGCTCTAGAAGCGAGAATACAGTTTTACTTCTCATTAAGTAAAAATGTTGTCACCATGTCACACCTTATAAAATATGTTTTTTCACTGAATGAACGAACAAATTGGTCGGTCGAAAACGACTAATCGCGGAAATATTGTCTGAAATCCGATCGATTTATGTTTGAATATCGAATTAATGACGCAATTTTAGACTCATCAATGTACGATTGACTCTTTTGTGTGTATTTCATGATTGTGTGTAAGCTTTACATTTCAAAATGTACAACATTGAATCTAATATTTAGTTTTTCAGGCATTTCAGGTTCCCTAAAGATCGAAACCGTTGATTATGGGTCCATCTTCCAGTTTAAGTAACATGATTTTTATCACATGCGACAAAATTATAATATTTCGTTTATCTTTTCAATACGAAAACTACAATTTTCTAATAGAATTTTAAATAGGTGATGGTTTAGACGGGTCAACAAACTCATCCAATTTTGCACCCCGATTTAAATCGTATTTAGCTGAAATTAAATCGGAGCGGTCGCCCGAAGGAAGGCCACGAAAAGAGTGATGCAGCGAAGCGCCTCACCGAGAATACCCTTTAATTACAAGTCATAAATTAACTAAATGTTCGATATAACGCGATAGTGTCGCAGACGTGACAAAATTTAGTGCCCTTCAAGCGGGCTCTGGGCGTCCTCAGCCGTCATCTCGCTCCTCCCTCCCCTTTTCCACCCGAACCTCTCAAACTCAACCCTCTGCCCCATCCACATGCACGCCACTGACTCAGGGGTGAAACCTTCAACACTATCTATTTCCGGTTTTATGAAACCTCCTACTTGAATCTTAATCGTTAATTATTGACGTGTTACCAAATTTTCCCCTCGCAAAATCATCTTTTATGTGTGTTTATTTCTTATCATATATGTATACGAGTATCATACCTATATCATTTCCTGTAAATTGGAAAATATGATAATTCAGTTTTCAGCAAAAATATTACTATTTTGAAAATAGTTCATTCGAGTTATAGTACGAGTATCACATCAGGAAATATCTCAATTAAAATTAGTTTTCTAGTAATGGAAAATAAAACTTTGATATGACAGTGAAAGAGTTAAAATTTGGAATATAAAACTATTGAAGCTCGACATATCATGAAAAAAATACTTGTTAAAAAAGGTTGCTAATGAATGAAATATCTATTTCAATACGTATGCTATACGTTTATAACGATTGTTGAAACTTGTAGAAGATTTAAAAAACGCTTTCATTCAAGTCGCGCACAATGATTTATCATACTTTGCTCGACATTATTAGAATGCTTTCGTTTGCAATACATTAAGTTCCAGCTTCCTTTAGTTTTTAATTAATCTTACTTTTTAAAGTTCTAAGTTACTTTCGTTTTATACACTTCAACTTGAAGAGTCAATTGTTTCATGTTTATAGTCTTCAACCAACCAGAAATATGTTAAAGAAGCCTTAACTCACTGTATTGCGATTGTTTTACTGATGGATCTTTTACCCTTGCATTGAAATAATGAGTCACACTTGTGCTCAACTTTACTTAGCGTTATACTCGTACACCTAAGGAATGCTTCTTATACACATTTTATATTATAAATGTATTTATTTTCATCAAATGTAAAGGGAAAACATATGTTATATTAACTTGTCACAAGTGGGACTAGTTATTTAGTGTAAGATATAAAGATAAAATTATATTGGAAACCTTTAGAAAAAAAAACGGGTGCCGATAGGAATTGAACCCGTAACCTCAAGGTGGTCACACAGACGTCTTATAGAAATCTATAGCTGTCCGTCATATAAGCGATAGACCCTTTTTGACAAACGAAAGAAAAATATAAATATGTAGAGATTTACCATAGCAAAGATAATTTTAAACATCCGTTCGTTTGTTAATTGTAGCACCCAGAATAAGTTCTCTATCAGTATAGAGAAGTACACCAAAATGCACTTTCTGCGGATAATATTTAAAAAAAAATAATATTCAATATTGTTTGTATGTAATCAATTCGATATATAATAATGGACAACCCTGTAAGGAGTTGCGACGGAATGGGATGACGGGGGGAAAAATTGAAATGATTTGTGGCCGTTAAGATCAAACATTGTTTGGAGCTGATAAAATAATGAACAGTTGACTAAAGAGGAAGCATCACAAATTGGAGCTGTGTACATAACATAGAATCATCTACGCCACTGTTTACATTTAATTTACCTTCTCATAGTAATAATTTGACAAGAAGTACTTAAATAATTATTTTTTAAATTTTCGATTAGAATTTCATCGATTTAATCAAGGTTTATCTACGCAATAAATTCAGTTTATCTTATGATCCAAAGTTTCATATAAATTTGGCATGGTATTTTTTCAAATTTGATTATAATGATATATTGATTTTTAATTCCTAGCTTCTTATCCATATGCAATTTCATCAGTGTTACACAACATAGACAATTTAGCTATTAAGTTATGAAAATAATAAAAAAGTTATTTTATATAGCGCCGTCTGCAGAGTAAACTCTGTAGGTATAACATTTTCCATATTGTCAAATATTTTTCTTTTAACGGGAATCAAATTTATATTACTTAATAATTAATAGTTTTCACTATAAACAAAATATGGAGCTAAATATTGTTGTTTATCAACTTTAAATATGGGTTTTAACGGAAATCAAACCCGCAACCCCCGGGTCATAAGACAGGCGACTTACCAGAGCTTGCTAGCTTACCTAAGGGAGTCACCACATGTTCTTGAATATTAAAGAAATACGTTTAAAATACCAATACTAAAAAATACTCTATAAATGATCTTCTAATCAAGTAGCTTCGATTTTTTTCGTTTCACGGCGCCCTTAATGTACGAGTATATTTTTTTACGATGTTCTAAAATTGTACCAATTAATGGGTTGGGTGAGACTGTTATTCTCCACACAGTTTCTTAATGAGATGGGTGAGCCTGTTATTCTCCACACAGTTTCATGGGATCAAACTAGACGTAGTTACCCTTATTTCCTGTTCCACGGTGAGCTTTGAGCGATATTTGGTTTTTATTACAGATACTACAAACGAGATTTAGCACTCACCAAAGAATATTCATTCTTTACTGATATCCGAAGTTTAACCAGTTCCATATTGTCAATTTTTTTTAATGTTCTATCGTTAGACAGCTCTATCAGACATTCTTTCCCTATCGACGTCTAGTCATATGGAGATTGGACCCTGAATAGGTCTTGAATCCATGTAAAGTTCTCCATATTATCTTCTTGAAAGTATTTTTGTGCATTGAATCGTAATTTTTTTCGAATATTCCTCAGCGCTCCTGGGAATTAATGGGCGAACATTTCGAAAACCTCTATTCGAAGCGATTTACCACAGTTTTATTGGATAACACAAGAGTAATGATATGCAAAAGAAATAAATATGAAATTTAAATTATAGAAATTCAAATTTTTTTTACACGTTCATAATAAAATATATTTTTCAGCAAACATAAAAAAAATCCTTTGATTTTTTCAGACGTAGACGTAACTTTATATTTTAATCGCATATAAAATTAAAAAAATAAATTAAAAAAAGAAAAAAAATACGTCTACAAATGTTTTTATTTTTAGAATGCTAATTTCGGCTCACATTTTTATGTTGATTTTACGTCTCTTTTTTTATATACTTTCTACAGAAATTAGTATCAAAAGCAGGCTCAGTTGGTTGGATCAATGTTATATAATAATTTTGAATAGTGTACAATATTTAAGGCTGCCATCAAAGCTTGATAACTATCATACTGTTGTCTAAGAACATAATATATGGGGTATTTACAACTGAATTATTGTAAGTTGGAGAAATTACATCTTACAATCTTTTATTAGTGCTTCTTGCAATGTTGACTTTTTAATGTTTTTATTAATGTATTATATTTCATTTGAGTCATACATGTTAATCAAGATTCACGCGTCTTAATAAATTATAGTTTTGGCTTAATTACTTAGTATTTTGAATCTTTTTTGTCATATTCTGTAGACATGTCATTTTGAAAACGTAAGATTTACTCTACTTTTCTAATTGCTTTGGTTTCTAAATTGATGTTTTATTTAAAATTTGCCACATTTAATTCCATCACCATCATTATTAGCATCATCACGCCATGCCTCTATTGGGGTAGGCAGACAGAATAGATCTCCACTTCATTCGAGCCTAGTCTGTTTCGAGGATTGTGTAATCTTTTTTCCCTTCATCTGCAGTTAATTTTATTATTTTCTTTCGTTCAATTACATCTTTCATCTTCTTGCACTCTTTGTATTTTACTTTCAAACGTTCATGTTGTACATATTTTTCCTTTGGCAGATATCAAACATAAACAAGCCTCTTTTTCCCCACAAACATCATCCTCAATTTCATCAGCGTGAAAATATCTAGAAACGTTAGTTCCTCTTTCTGCTTATGTCTTCTCACATAAGGCTGTATATTGCTTGATAACAACACTAATAACTCAAATATTATTTCAACTTTCCAGTGCTATTTATTTTTATTAAATTAATCAATTTTAGAAACTTATTTCCATGAATATTTGTTGTTTTGTTTCCTTTAATTGGCAAAATATATTTGTTTTATGAACAGTATTGAAAATAGTTGGCATTATTACATTTTTGAAACTCCAAAATTTTCAGGCTGAAAATATTTTCAGACGGAAGGCGTCGTTTGTTTCGCTGAAGCGGTCTTCTTATTCCCAGAGATTCAATAAATTTTGAGTTCCGCATAACGTAAATTTTCGAACAATTCTTATCAAACATGATGAGCAAAAATAACGTGTATGCGCATAAAATATTTTCCTCATTTAGCTCTTCCCCATTCTCGTACTTGCAAATTCGTTTTTCGGCCATAAATATTCACCAGGCTGACAGTCGGTATCGCTTGTGCGGAGGCATTCGCCGCCGAAAGCAGGCAATTCGTATGCGAGCTTCGGCCCGCTCACCTCAAGATGGCGGTGCCACTGTCAGTCAAAACGTAGACGTTATCTCGGGTAGCTGCGCGCATATATATTCCGCGCCGAGATGAGCCCGCGTGTTATGGGGAGACCCGGTGCTCTTGCTCCACTTGCGGGGCACCGCGAGACCTGCTGCGGCCCCCGCTTCTGCTTGTTCACTGATGTGCAGTCGATCCTTGATCGGTAAATACGAGTACCACGAGCCCACTTATGGTAGACGTGGCTAAATCATGCTTTCGACGCAGCCTATTTATCCTCAGTAAATATTACTTGGACGTGGTTAACCCTTGAAAAGTAAATATAATATTACAAACCCGCTTGGACATAACATACTGTTGCTCAGTAAAAACTTTGTCAATAATTTATTAATAAACATTCTAGGTTCGCTGAAACCCGGTACACCATTGTTCAGTTAATTTTGTTTAAATGCGGTCAACGCTGGCTCATTAAATATTTCAAACTCATCCGAAAAAAGTGCACCTCTTAATCAGTGAATATTCAATACCCTGATTGGTTGGAAGAGATTGCCGCCTGGCAATAAACCCGCCAGATTGTATTTGCAATAAAAGTGTTAAATAAATAAATAAATATTCCATGTTCACTTATACACATATAATTAATTCTTGCTCAGAAAATATGCTATCTTGAATGGATATTAAATTTGTTGTTCTTCAAATAAAATGCGCCAGCTTAGACATTGTAAGTTTTTAGGACATTAGCGCTACAACTCAAGATAGGTTATGGTTGCCTGTAGGGTTCTTTGCGATGTATTCTCTTTCAGTAGCATTTCTTCTCTCATTGGTTGTATCAAGTGCGCAGCAATTATTTTTTACACTATGCAGTCATCTCCTTTTGGTCTCCCTATTCTCCTATGCCATATCGTATTACTAAACTGAGCCTTCTTTGCAAGGTCAGTGTTTTGCACGCGATATTTTTTTATAACTTTTGATACTCCAGCTTTGCCATACTGGGTATAGAGTTCTTCGCTATATCTTAGTCTCTACGTGTCATCGTCATAAATTTGACTACGAGTATATATATATATTCTACGAAAAATCTTCATCTCAAAGGTATCGGGAACTTTTCCGTTCCACTTTGTAAGTATCCAGGTTTCCGATGCGTAAGTTAGCATAGGTCTGAGCAGTATATTATAACGTCTTATTTTTATGTTCCTAAAGAGAAGGCAGACTTCAGTAACGGGATAAGACAAAAACATCATCTAATTCTGACAGTACCCGCTTATTTATTTCTGCACTTGTGTTGTTGGTCTGGTTTAACTATAACCCAATGTACACATAAGTCCACACCTTAAAAATGGTACGCACCAATGGAAAGTCGAGGTTTGAATCTTAACTATGTATACAACTTACAGGTATGTTGTTAGTT
The DNA here is from genome assembly GCA_949825065.1 of Odontocerum albicorne. NCBI lineage: Eukaryota > Metazoa > Arthropoda > Insecta > Trichoptera > Odontoceridae > Odontocerum > Odontocerum albicorne. The sequence goes on from OX463840.1 coordinate 24,709,087, forward strand.
TTTATTTGGTAAAAATTTTGTATCTGCTTGATATTATTTACTTTTACTTCAAACATATTTCATATTCGTTAGACATGGTTTATCTTTGTTGATGGTTGAATGCTTCAATATAATTCAGCTATGCATAAAAAGTAGAGGTTTAATTTCCTTTTATTACAATTGTATTATATTTATGTTTTGCTGAAATATTTGCTGTCGATAACTTTATTTTTAGGTGATGGAAAATGTCTCCATCAAATCTTATTTTGGATTTGTTCAGTCAATATAGCAAGTTTTAGCTAAATTTAATTAATGTTTCAGGTTTCACATCCACAAACACTTCTTTCTTGGAATTTTTTTTTGTTGTAACGAGAAGCATTTTGCTTTTTTATGTACAGCCCGTCAATAAATCAGTATTCTTTAATCAGTTATTCTACTTACTGTAAATAAGGTGTAACCGACGCATGATAAAAAATATTTTCTTTTATATTGAAATATATGCTTTCGGAATAAAAACGATGTAAGTAGTCATTTATCTAATAATTTATATAATTACCCAACTTGACAGCTTTCACTTCCAAATTTAACTGACTATTTTTGAAAGCAAATTATTATTTTTATCTTTTTTAAATGTATATTTATTTTGTTTTACATTTGATGCAGGTTTCACCCAATTATTAAAAATAATAACAATAGGGATAAAGGTTACTGACGCTTGCCTGTGAAGTGGCTCAGTTATATCTACAAAGGTTATTAAGGAGCTCAATCCTTAAGGTATCTACCAAGATATGGAAGGTATCAATTTTGGGAAATTCGTTCGACAGGGTCATTCTGTGAGCAAGTAAGTGGTGACGCTGTTAATAGCTTAATTCGTGAATACGGCACAAAAAAATCTTGATTCATGATGGCGTAAATCATAGTCAAGTACATAAAACTTGGAGACGTATTTCTGATTTGACCCAAAAACGGGGTAAAACGTCATATGCTATAAAAAAATAATAGCTTCGAACATACTTCGACAAACTTCATTCAATATAGAAAACGTGATCATAAAATATGTATTACTTTTCAGCACTCGACATTGACTTATTCCGAAGTGATGCACTTCCAATAAAGCCCTTGGGCGCTCCAGCAAATATGGCACTCCCGGGCCGCGCCCCCTTACAGGCGCAGGGGCGCAGGGGGCGCCGAGGTGAGGAGGCTGTGATTTCTCCCGCGGGGTTTACCTACACTCGCGTTTGAATTTTATGTCTGCAAAGATAACAGTATTTTCTGCGATATGTATGCGAGGAGGCGTACTATTTTGTTATATATACGAGTACATGTATTGTGTTATTCTTTTTGTAATGCCAAATACATACTAAATGCCACAAACTCGCGAGACAATTTGAACCAACTTTGGTAATTTTCTTCACGGAGCTTAATAACTATCGGTAGTCGAAGGAAACTGTATCTTTGTATGGATTAATAAACATTTAAAAAATATTTTTTCGTTATATTTTAAATATCTTTGATGTTTGCTTACGCAACAATACTGAATTAATAGAAGTACTCTCTTATATTCGTTTTAAACTTTAAGCTGGATTTTTAGTTCTTGGAATGAAAATATTGGCTATCATTGAGTATCTACTTCGAGAAAGACTGCTAATCATCTTTTTGTTGTAGATTTTGAATTTTCATATTGTGGAGCTTATACAATAGATAATGTTTTATGGTGGGTTTCTCGGAAACAGAAAAGAAGGCAATTATGTTTCCATAGTGAACGATTTATTGGCGAATTAAAATATCTGTGGCGTAGAATGTCACTCAAAATGAGCTTATTGCATTCTCATCTGGTTTTTTTCCATAAAATTTGGGATTCGTAAGTGACTAAGACATTCTTACTATGTATAATATGTGTATAGAGCATCACTACCAAGGACGCTGGTATCCTGCAATGATAGGTGATTATCGCACAAAAATAATAGAGGAAATACAAGTGGAAAGTTTTGTTTCCCACTTTCCCAAATGAAAATTCATTGCATTCAACTTAAGTAAATATATTTTTTTATATTCATTTTTACAGCTTTTAAAACAAAAAAAAAGTATTAAAAACTTTTTTTGACCGTAAATATTTCTGTATATCTATTTAAATATAAGGGTTTTTTAAAATTATTTTTATATATGCTGAGTGCGTATTTAAATAAACGTGACGTTTTAGAAAAGTATTGACTTTTCCATTGCATTCAGAACCTCAAAATGAAGTAAAATCAACTATTTTCATGCCAGATGCAAAAAGACTTTTTGAATTTTTTTGAGTTATTTATCTCTTATTCTTGACGGCTATACTTTGTTTAATTGTTTGTTTTTTCATGACTCTTTTCAAATTATTTTTGTGTTGACCAAATAGTAAGAAATATTAATGATCTAAGAGTTGACCGTGTCTGAAAAATGCCCTTGAATTAGATTTTTAAGTGTATCATGCACTTATATGTATTTTCATGGTTGGTGGTCAAAATCAAGGAAGTTTTGCGATGTGAAAAAATGTAATGAGAGACATATGACGATTTGCTTAAGATGAAAATTAGTAAAATCCAAATACAGATCGAGTATACAAGTGAAAAAATCTAGCACATTTGATCAAAACTAAAAAAAAAAATAAAAAAATCTATGTACGACTAAATTACTAATAAGTAAAGAAAAAAGGTTGTGCATTTGTAGAATCATGAATGCAATTTGAATAAACCATTTTCATATAGGAACAACAAAGATTTTTTAAGTACTATGCGTATCCAGAAAGTAAGTGTACTGAGGCTCTCACGACCGGATGGATTTTCCAATCCAATCTCCCGCCAAGTGCGAAATGCGCGGCGTCATCCGTTATCTCGTTTGGAAGGGAAAACCTCCGGTTGAGGTTTATAATGAGGTGAAAACTGCATATGGTGATAAAGCTATGAATCGTACGAGTGTGTACAAGTGGTGTCGCGAGTTTAAAAACGGTCACGTCACACCTCTTCACCCTCCGCCAAAAAGTTCAAAACCACAATTTCAGCCAAGAAAATCATGGCATCCGTGTTTTGGGACTGTCAAGGCATAATTTTAATTTAATATATGCCTCAATGGGAGACCATCAACTCTGCAAGATACTGTGAGACCCTAAAAAAAGGCGGAGGGCGATTCAGAACAAGAGGAGAGGCATGCTGACAAAGGGAGTCTGCCTGCTGCACGACAATGCCAGACCACACACGGCCAACGCCACGAAGGAACTGCTCGCCTCGTTTAAATGGGATGTCCTGAACCATCCCGCGCATTCCCCTGACCTAGCACCTTCAGATTACTATCTCTTTACCTCCCTAAAGCTGCACATGGGTGGAAAAAGGTTTTCAACCGACGAGGAGGTAAAGGAGGAGGTGGAGAAGTGGACGGAGGTGTTGGCGGAAAACTACTTCGAGGAAGGCATAAAAAAGTTGATACCCCTCTTCACCACCTGCATTGAGAGGAATGGCGGCTATGTCGAAAAATAGCTTACACATGTACTACGGTAACCACGTAATTTTTTTGTTTAAATAAAAAAAATTGTAACCTACAAAAATTCAGTACACTTACTTTCTGGATATGCCTCGTATATTTTTGCTGTGTACGACATAATCTGTTTTACATTTTTGTGTTACATTTTTGCTGTGTACGACATAATCTGTTTTTGCTGTGTACGACAAAATCTGCGTTACATTTTTGCTGTGTACGACATAATCTGTTTGGATTATTTGTCTATAATTATGTTAAAATACCGACCCACTTGAAGGTTATGTTATTTTGGCCACCTTCGGGAAACTCAACCCGCTTAACAACACTTATTTGAAATTGAAAATGTAGTAATCAATATTCTTTATATATTATTTATAGTTAAGGCATTAACATTGTGGAGGTTTAAAGACATTGTCATTTGTTTTATCAAACACTGTTTATTCCACTTTATGTAACGATATAGCCCTACTGTTGGTTTGTGCTCCCGAGTCTTGTTTGTGCTCCACTGATAATGAGGTAAAAGCCTTGAAACCGGTAGGGTTATACCATTACGTAAATATAACGGTATAACCCTACCGGTTTCAAGGCTTGGAATAAACAGTGTTCGATAAAACAGTGTTCGATAAACAGTGTTCGATAAAACAAATTACAATATTTTCCATATTTATATGATTCCAACGTACGTATTATTGAAATTCATTATATTCTTAAATACACACCAGGATTGGTTAAAATAATCAAATCATTCAACCCATAAATTTTAATGAACACTTTTAAGTTTGTATTATTTTAAATTTGTCAAATGTCGTAGAGTGACTTGAACTTGAGTATATCTACTCCCTATAAATTTGCCAAGTTTTCAATTTGTCAAATTTCATAGAATTACTTTTACTCGAGTTCCACGTTTAGGGCACGTAAGGCGTCAAGTGTTACTAACATACTAGTTCTTTAGAAAATAATAATGACATATTCTACGGATGTAAATATTTCAGAAGTTTAAAATTTCCCTTTTTTTTAAATATGATGTAAATGAATAGACACAATTAACATAAATGTGTCTTTAAAAAGTGTTACTACTAAAGTTAGCAAACTTTTTAATTACACGTCTTGTCATGTACTCGTATGTTACTTAATGCCTTAAATTTCACGTGACGACCCATTCCCAGTCGTCTCCTTTATTGTCCGCGTATCATGCTCCACAGCAGTATATCAAAATGTGAACAGAAGAGTAAATTTAATATGAATTACTCGACTTGATCCAGAGTTAAAAGTTGTCCCGGAGGCGACCAGGGTAGCGAGAGAGTGGGAGATCGCAGGACGCAGGAGAGGCACAAGCGCACCCAAGCAGGTCTTGGCCAAGTCTCTGAACGTGAAATATACCGAGAAAGATAATAAAGTTGGAGCGCGAGGAGCGCTTAACGCTTCCCAAGGCGCCTGTTACACGGAGCGCCGCCTAATTCACGCCATAATTAGCGTTTGCTCTGCCTCATTATTACTGCATGAATTATTATAATGACGCCCACGGCTATAACTTAATATGGCCACAATGTTTTTCTGGCCCAAACCGACACCAACGCCTGATTTTACTTACAGGTACGAGCATACTTTGATTCTACTGAAAAAAAGGCAAATTTGAGACTGAAAGGAAAATGTAGTGATCGGTAGAACTCTATATTTTTTTTTTCAAATTGAATTTAATTCTATAATATATTTTATTTTCATTATTTCACATGTACATTATTTATTGGATGTTAGGGATGTTAAGTATTTTATATCATTTTTAATTGAAATGAAACTCATTTTCAGGGTTAATTGAAATATTTAAATTATTCAACTATATTTTTCAATTTAATTCATGTCTTTTATAATAAGCTTATAATAGTCGACGTAAAACTGAAGCCGGAAAAATATTTCAGTATATAAATAATAATTGTAAGCAATCTATAATGCCATAAATGCTTAATTCCATGGTGGTGAATACCATGTTGACATGTAATAACCATAATCAATGCATTGCATTGTGAAGAACATACATATGACTTACCTGTTACTCTAGCAACAGCTTAGTTTTATGATGACTTTGTGTGGTAGTTACAATATTTATAAATAACTATTGAAAGGTAAGTCAAATCAATACAAAAATCGTTTTGATAACGTACCACTATGATAAATCAAAATTTAATGTACGAGTAGATTTTTTTTTTAATTTTGAGAAAATATTTTATGATAAATTTGGAAGATACAAAACGTTTTTAATTTTATTGCATCTCTTAAGGTTATTAAAAATATTTTCAAACTTCATCCAAACAATTTTTGTGGCGTTTTTCTACACTTTTCACATTATTCTAAATCTCGCTAATCAGAGACAACAGCTACTAAAATCGACACGGTGTAAAGTTTTAAATAAAATGTCAAGATCAGCCACATTCTGCCCCCCTTTCTTCAGTTCACTATCAGTTGTGGTGGACCAAAATAGGTAGGGTCAATTGTGTGTTGTTGATAATGAGAATATATTTATTCAGATATACTATCATGCCGTTTCCCTATCGGGGTAAGCAGAGAGGGAAGAGCGCCAGACTTTTCTATCGTGACACACATATTTTTTCTCTTCTACATCCAAACACCTCATGTAGCTCCTACGATTTCTGTGATATGTTACATTTTCTTTTTAAAAATTACCATTTACTTAATCCAACCACACTTTCCTTGGTCTTTGTCTATGACACATTCCACACACATTTGCACTGTATATATTTTTTCTTAATATTTCTTCATTCATTTGTTGTACATGTCTAAACCGTCTTCGAGCGCTCTTTTTTATCTTACTTAATATATCAGTTCACATTCATCCCTAATCACTTCATTCCGTATTCTGTCATACATTGTCATCCCATATATTCTTCTTAGTGCACGTGTTTCTAGAATAATCATTTTCAATATTTATCTCTCCCATATATAACATGATTTTTTTCTTGCCCACTTTTCTGTTATACCTTTGGATTTATGTTTATGTAGTGTCCATAATACAACATTTGCAATTTTACTAACGTTATAGAAAAGCGTACCGAAGTGTACAAGTACACAGCTATGCACAAACCCAATATTATGTGGACATGGAAACCACTTCACTAGGCAAGGCCTGTGACGAAACCGTTTAAATCTTTTGATACAAATTTCAAATATTAAAATTTTCCTATATACACCAAACACTGTACACATATAAACTCAGCATTCCAAGTTATCACATACATAATTTCAATCGCACCATAATCTCAACTACTACATAAACAACTCCCTATCACACGCTCTACATCTGCATCAGTCATTCACTTACATGCCTATGTGGAGACCTTTAAAAGCTCCTTATTTATAAATAAGGAGCTTTTATGATGTAGATGTAGATGTAGGTGTCTCTGTCATTTACACGCAGAGAAAGAAAAATATAAATATACTCGTAGGTAATACCAGAAGAAGATAATTGCTAAAAGAGTTCTTTTCTTGTAGTTGTGGTAAAATAAAATAACCCGATTACAACGCACGGTCCTTATTTTTGCTATTTTAAAATGAAAGTTACAAAACTCACAATGGTAAACGCAGGATAAATCATTGGCTTAAATAAATTAACAAATTTAATTATTGTATATAAAAATGAAAAGAAAGGAAGTTCCGACTTCCGTCATAAAATGGATTAGGCAATTAATAGGAGATGAAGAATTAAAGCAAGTAGGTGTATAGATTACAATCTGAAGGTGGGTGGTTTCCTGAGAGGCCGCGCTGGTTTCCACAGTGTTAAATCATGAAAGTTTTTATTACCTGAGTGTTCTTAAATGTGCAAATTAAATGGGCCGTAATAATGAGATATGATTTTACTTCCTTAAGAACATTAATTTATTTAACCGTATTCCAAATTAAGTGCCTTATTACAAGATAATCTTCCGCAACTTATTAAATGCTTCAATGAGTTAGTAATGTAGGACTTGGGAACTCGACAACTTCGCCGGAACCTCGTTGGTCGGGCAGAGGAACGGACTTAACGGACTGGACTGTGTTGGATGCATCTTGGATGGGAAACAAGATTTTCTATGGTTTCGTCTTTTTTCGGTTCTTTTTTCACCAGATATTAGTAAAATAAAATGACGATTTGTATAGCGTAGTTTATACAGTAAAATCTCGTCAGGGGTGATCTGTATGTATAAAATAGAGCCAATCTATCATATGGAGATTTTAAGCCAAACAAATAATAATAATAAGAATCTATGATAGGATGACCTTCCTCTAATTGGTAAGACTCCTGTCTTCTAGCCCGGGTTAATTCCCGATGGCATCTTTTTTTTTAAATGGGGTTTCCGCCTGGTTTTCACTTTAGACCTCTATAACATATTTCTGATATAATATATTGTCATATGGAAATAAACTCGTCTGGTTGTAATATATACAACTGAAGTATAGTACAATACAATAATACTCGTACAACAGGAAGGTTGCGTCGGTAGTGAATTACAATAAACAAAAAAATATGGATTTCTCTGATGACTTCCACGGTCTTGGTGATAAGGTGCTTTTCTAACACGCGACGATTTATGTGGCCTAGTTAGTCAGACAATTGTCTTGCACCGGAGGTTTCGGGTTAGATTTATGATGGTACCCAAAAAAGAAAAAAGATAGAATCCCATTCTGGTTTAATTGTTCGCATAGTAACAATTTTCGCAAGCGTAAGACGTATGTAATTAATTGCATCTTCTTGTGAGGTAGTATTTTCAAAACGTACGAACTGTCAATTGCGTGCCTGCACCAGTGGTTCTAAACACGAAGATTTAATTATTGTGGTCGAAGACAATGTTCTCTTCCCGTTATGCTGTTCAATATTTCCTCACTGCTAATTCAAATATGTTGAAGAGTAACAACATACGATGGTCGTTGATCTATGCAAGGGCCATGCTCCACTTGGTTTTGCTTCATGTACAATTATGATGGCCTGTCTGGCAAACATGATGTGGTTGTAAAGTTGAAACTCTAGGTCTTGAAGGTACTTCTTCATGGCACCTGCAGGAAAAATGTCGAGAGTAGGGCAGGAGTTTTTATGCAGCTTTTATCGATTTGGTCAAGGCTTTTGATTCAATCAAAATATATTTGCTACGGAGGATCCTTGAAAAGCTTGATGTCCCGCCGCTTCTAACGAGCTTCTGACCCAGCTGCATAGCTGCAAAGGGTGTTTTGTCACAATTCGGTCATATGTATTTTTTCAAAATAATAGATATGACCAAAGTCATGGGTATTCTTAAACCCTCGAATACTAGGTAGAAAAAAATCTCTGTGTCATTCGAGGGGAGTAGCACAGCGCTCGACCCGCGACCATCCGCATGGAAGTCCAGTCCGTCACCACGCAGCCATGAACGGGGAAGTAGTAGGCAAGCGAAGGGTAGTTGGAAAAGTAAAGCGCTATAAGGACAGTTTGCGAGAGTCGCTGACTATGTGCGGGATGTCTGAGAACTGAAAGCATGTGGCTCAGAACCGTGGAGGGTGGAAAGCTATCTGTTCTCGGGTTAATGACTTCTCATCGGCTAGACGCGTGATAAACAATCAGCGTGTTGCGAACATGCGTCAGAATTGGCAGGCGACTCAGCAAGATTCACATGTCTATGACATCTGAGGGAGGGAGTGCACATCTTGGATTGGACTGTTTTCTCACAGAAGATCGCATGATCGACGTAGTAGAGCTGCTCAAGGTTGTTGAAGTGACGAAGGCATCATCAACTTCAGAGTCCAGTAACGATGACAACTTCTTCATAGAGGCCATGGCTTTCAGGATCTTCTGTATTTTAATTCACGATAGTTCTCAAACAAAAATCGATCTTATGCTGGTTTTGTTCATCGGCAAGGTTAAACTTTTCTGTCTGCGATAGTATTGCTATATACTCGTACGTTGACGAACTATGAGTTACATTACAACTACAGTGGTTCTCAGCCAAAACCCTCTATTATTCTTATATTCTTTTCAAACACTTGCGTGGCGGATTTATTGGTATAAAAAAATTGCTGTCAATTAACCCCCTTTTGTTTTAAAATTACTATCGGTATCGGGTTTTGAACTTAGGAAATAAAGTAATTAACAAGGCTGAAATAATGATACATTGCTAACTAGAAGTTTTGTCTTCCGGATACGTTCTTTAACATATCCACATGATCAGTGCTGAAGAGTACGATAAGGTGGTTTATCTTCTCGTATCTCCCATGTTATCAGCGTATCGTGTCTCTAAAGGGTCCATTTTTAATTTCACCTTTAATTTTCTAGTGTCGAACAACGCCAGACAATGTAAAGATTTGAACACCATAAAACTCAATTTGAACTTCACTAAAAATATGACACAGCACTGCTTCGAAAGACACATAATTTTCATGAATATTCCAAGGGTTGATGTAGGGTAGTTACATATAGATTAATTTAAATGATAAATATCTGAAAGTAAAACCAGACTCAAACCTGCAAGGATTCTAATCCAGAATGCCTGGCTGCAGAGTAGAAATACTAAATATTAACAACAACGTTAACAATGTGCTATTTTTTTTGTGATAAAATTATCAGCTTAACACCATTTTCAAGCATTGTTTGAGGTTTCGCAATCAAATTGTTGTTTTTACTAAAGTATAGTTTTGTATTATCGAAGATTTGGTTAAAGAATATTGATATTTTCTACGTAATCAAATGCTTTTATCTTCATAATTATTTGGAAAAATATCGAATTATTTAATCGTAAGGTCCACTTAAAATATTGTGGCAGATTTCTAGTACATTTCTTTCTTTGAAAAAATCAAATATCTTGTGGGCTTTTTTCTTTAATGTGTGATATTTAATTCTCCCGATGGGTTTTTAGAATATATATTGTAAACCTTAAGTGAAAACCAAACTGGTATCATTTTTCGAAAAAATAAATAGATACCAGATACCAATAGGAATGGAGCCCGTGACTCACGGGTTGAAATGCTAATAGTAACTAGGCAATGGAGGGCGTCATGGTTAATAGTAACTAGGCAATGGAGGGCGTCATGGTTAATAGTAACTAGGCAATGGAGGGCGTCATGGTTAATAAATTTAAAAGAGTTTAGTCTTTATTGTTTCTGTTGTTAAATACGCATATTTTATCAATCATGTCACTAAATATCAGAATGATTTTAGGTAACGTATTATATTAAATACAATTTATATTCAATTATTATATTACACACAATTTATATGTAGTGCACAATTTGTTTACAATTTAATTTGGTGCGCTTTAAATCATGCGAACATTTCTTCTAATTAAGCAGAAGGAGCTAAAATCAGACCTGGACTCTTTTTGATTATTTATTGAGCTTTCACAGGAATCGAGCTTTCTACCAACTAGACAACAGAGGTCGTCCACTGAAGAACGTACTCGTAGTATGTTATTATTATACTGTATTCAATTTTAGTTAAGTACAGTAAAACCTCGTGGGTTTATTGCTATATGATAATCTATTCTTATTAATAAATAAGATGTTAAAAATGGGCTATTAGTAAAACCCATACTAAAACCCTTAAAAAAAGGGCAATAATGGCAATCAAACCCACACCCTTGCGTTGGACTACATACGTCTCACCAACTAGGATACGAAGGTCTTCGTTAATGTGCAAATTCCTGTTATAATTTTTAATATGTTAAATACAAGATCCTGGAAATTAAATTACAAAAAAATCGTAAAAAATACGCTGTACGAAAAATTGTATACGAGTATTTGAGGGTTTCTCCAACTAATTTAGAATGTGACGATAAACAAAGTTTATCAAACTGATTTTTCTCTGTTTGCAAAGGGAAATTAACTTTATTACGTTTGTTGCTTCTTTTGACTGACGCAGAAAATCGGAGCTTTAAAACTAAGCCGCCTCTGTAGAATAGAAACACGTGTGTAAGGGGTTGAATAACTTCTAGTTATGGGACTAATTAATGTAGAATAAGATGCTGAAAGTCAGTTTTGGATGATTGTGAGGTTATGAAAGTACTTTAAGGTGGTTTTGTACTTTCACGAAGTTGTTAAAAAAAGGAATATGATAGGAACATCTCTTTTAGAATACTGTTAGAGTACATACACTACACCTTTGTCATTGGAAACAATTTAAATAGTAATTAGGTAAATTGTGCATATAGCGCTGTTTGATAGTAACTATCCTTTCAAGAGCGCTTTCTTTGTTAATTTAGCAGCTCTGATGTAATGAGGTCTGAATGAAAGATTGAAAACAGTAGACAATCCACCCTCACTACCACTACTAGCTCCCATAATATTTGGACTTATGATTGATTAATACAATACGATTATTGTATTGCGCTTTCGTTTTATACAGTACAACTTGCCCAGTTTATTTCCTAGTGACACTCTTGACCAATCGAATCGACCAGAAACCGATATATAGGAAAGACAGGAAGATCCCTTGAAAAAAAACTACGTGAACACAACCCGCTTTAACGAATCCTCTACAACGGGAATCAAGCAGGCTTGCAGACCTCTACAACGGGACGAATCCTCTACAACGGGAATCAAGCAGGCTTGCAGACCTCTACAACGGGACGAATCCTCTACAACAGGAATCAAGCAGGCTTGCAGAATTGGCTTGCAGACTACGTAGGTTGTCAGTTGTGTGATGAGCAATGGAACAATTAGACTACGTAGGTTGTCAGTTGTGTGATGAGCAATGGAACAATTAGACTACGTAGGTTGTCAGTTGTGTGATGAGCAATGGAACAATTAGACTACGTAGGTTATCAGTTGTGTGATGAGCAATGGAACAATATATTTTTTCAGAATGTGACTAGTTTGGAAAATGTATTTTTAAGACCTATATTTGATTAGCGTCTGTATTCTATATTTATGTTGTATTCACACTTAATGCTCGTGTGAGATAAGGCAGACCCCTATTTTACTAATATAAAAAAAAATTAAATCCAGTACAACTTGGCGGATTTGTTATGTTCTAGTTTCATCCAACTTACCAAAAATGTTTTAATTACACTTTAAGTAAAAATCAGACTGAAATGCTTTTAATTTTTAAAATCTGGGTTCCAACGGGAATCGAACCCGCAACCCCGGGGCTGAGAGACAGGCGTCTAACCAATTAGGCCACGAAGGTTGTCATATGTTTAAGATTCATACCAAGCAAACGGGAATCCTTAGTTCAATTCCTGGCAGTTCACTTCCGGATTAGTTTTACTCTTAGACCGTTTTACATCTAAAATTAAGTTTTTATTGCATGCTGCTTATTATAAATTCTTATGGAGCTATTACGCAACGAATGAAAATGAAAGGTAACAATGACAATTTAGGGACATTTTCTGTAGATGGTAAAAAACGTGTTATTACATATTTAAGATGAAAATTTGTAAATGTAGTAACGATTTTTATAGATCGAACACCCAATTTTATTTGAATCTTTTTGATCACATGTTTATTTTTACTACGTATTATAGCATTATCGTTTATCGTAACATAAAATAAAAGTATTTGTCGAACACTTGAGTTAATATATAACATGTCAAAACTGTTGTCAAATCATAATACACCGCAAGTGTTGTCAAATGTATCAGAATAATGCGTGATACAAATATTACGAAAAGCGGCATTACGTCGCACGGTGTGAAGATTTAAATAATTTATCAGCCGAGCGACAAGTTGACGCCTACAGAGGGGAAGCGATATAAACCGGCGACAAGTCAAATTTAACATCACAAACAATTTAGCAATCTGCCCGAGTTTATAATGACGTAACAAGTTTTATAAACTGTCAGATACTTGACACGGCAGATGGCTTGTGTTTCTCACCCCATTAGAGTTCCAGTACACGGGGTTAGTAAGACTCGCAGCGACAATAGCCCCTGTGTTAGTAGATCGTTTGGCCGTTATTCGCCTGTCAGATCCTGCGGTAGTCTATCAATCCTGTGTAGTGATATGCGAATGTCTGGTTTATGGGCCACCTGTTGAATGTACCCCAGCGCCCCCTCCCCGCCCCTACGTTCTGCCCGGAGCGCTGGGCTCGTATTCCCCCAGAACTCTCTCTGGCAGGCAGGCTGTATTTTCTGGCCCAGGTTTATGTTTTACTCTCACCGCGCTGAATCGAGAGTGACGCTTTTTGACACTTGATTGATGATATTTTAACCGCTTGTTTTGGTTTCCACACTTCGTTACGGACGGAATGAAAAAATGTATTTCCTTGCTCCTGAATAAATTGAGTGTGTGTAGTATATTATTATTTCGTTGACTCTGAAAACGAATCGTTTTTTTATTATTTTAGTGAAAAAATCCGAAAAACACAGTTTTCTCTACATTAAGCTTGTTTTTTTTCACTGCAAAATTAATATCGTATAATGTATAATGTATATTCATTGTTTAATGATTTTGAATAATAAATATCTTTCTAAAATGAAATATCATATGATATGCGACCTCCATAGCCTAGTTTGTAAGACGCCTGTCTTTCAGCTCGGAGGTTACGGGTTTGATTCCCGTTGGTTCCCAAGATTTAAAAAATGGCTTCCAGTTAGGCTTTCACTTAAGGCTTTTAACACATTTTTGGTTGGTTAAAATAAATTATCACATGGCAATAAACCTGCCAGGTTGTACCGTATTCCGGGAAAGTATACAACAATGCAATAATATTTACATGCCATAAAATGTATCTACTACACTATGCAGATCTACTTCTCTTATCCTCGATGCGTGTAGTCTTACGTGATATAAAATACTTTTTGATGAGTTAGGGTTCATGTACGAGTACATAAACGTACAGGTATTTTATTTAAAAAATCTTTTTTCCAACCACCTCCAGTCTTTTCCAATATGCGTTTTTAATCTCATTATTATCTTTTGCTCAGCAAACCATTGTGTTTCTTGGCCTCTTCACGAGAGCGTTACGTGACTTATGGTTCTCAGCAATCACTCGCCAGTTCCAGATGTCTTAAATTCAGGCGTTCTTAAATACATCACCCAGTCATCAAAGCTTCCCCTATTCTTGTTTTTTGCATTCTGAAGATGAATCTTGAATTATGCCTTAAGCCTCAAAGTGAAGCTTATCATCACACATTTGATTCGAATACCAAGTCAATCTCAATGCCCCTTGAAAAGATTTTTTTTTCAGGTATCATTGGGAATCGAATCCGAAACCCCCGGGTGAAAGAAGTCAAACACCTCGTCAACTAGGCTATGTAGGTCATCGATGATTGAGGTGCCTCCAGGTGGACCAGTGTAAAGGTTTCAGTAATATACTTTTTAGTTAAGTTGTTTAATGTTGAGCAATAATGTTTAATATGTGAACTATAATTTAGTAATCGACGATACTGACAGTGTAAACTAATAAATTACAAAGTTCCATAATCAAATTACGGCAAGTACGAGTATATCACAAATGTAACGAACAGACGCGAAAACAAATTGATACGAAAAATCAAGTGTTGTTGTTTAATGTGAGATAAATGCGGAATTTTATGTATAGGGTATGGGGTCAGAATATTTACTTAACTATGAAGAAAAAGTGAAAGACAATACGGAAAAATAGTTAAAATACGAGAAATAATGAGGAGTACAGTGAGTTAAAGATATAAGAAGAACGATTGGAGGTTACACGAGAAAATTTAAGAGATCGAAGAAAACAGAAGAGCAAGCTTACTACGCTGAAGAGAATGGGAATGTAGACAGGTAAATATAGAGTAAATAGTTTACACGGTGGAAATAATTTTCAGTTTCATTTTGTATTTATACTCTGCAAGAGTTATGTTTTCCTAATTGATTTATAAAATGGGCATATGAAAAAAACATAGGTCAACATATATTTTGAAATGCGTGTCACAGGATTTTTTTTAAGATTTTATTTTAAATAAATATGGTTAACCCAATAAACTATTCAAAACACATTTTATTGAGAAATAACATACACAATAAATAAATATTGTACTCGTACATGGAAGAAACGTAGTGGATTTTTTCTTTGAATTCCATAAAAATGAAGAAAAAGAACACTACGGAATTTTACTAAAAATTAAACGGTAATGAAACAATCTAAATATACAGCGTTATGTGATTGCAATGATGTTTTCAAATAAAATGCTCCTGACATGAGACATATTCGTCAGCAGTGTTTTATTTATAATTTTATATATTTTCAGTCGAAAATTTTTTTTTTTTTAAATAATGTAAATAGTCCTAATTAGAAACTTTGAGGCGTGGTGTTGGAAGGGGGTGCTCCGTATCCTAACGACCGCACTTTAATAATCGAATAATTAGGACTACCGGAAGACTTTCTTCAAAATGCAGGAAAATAATTCTAAAGCATTTTGAACATGTCAGAAGAAATAACGAGAGTTTGGAGAAACTGGTGATCATGGGGAGAGCGAAAAGAAAGCGCGCAAGAGGAAGGTGTCCTATAAAATGGACGGGTAAAATAAAGGAGTTTACATGATCCTTTTTGAGCGCTGCGTTTAACATAACCCAGGATCGGGAAGGATGGAGGCAAGTGTTTTCCGGAGAGAGCAGAGGTATCGAGCACGTGATGAAGAAAAAGATTAGAGACTCAGGGTACTCCTGAAGAGCACAACTATCGATTAACAACATTTTAATTTATCCCATTTATATTTTTCTCCATGTATGTAAAAGTGAAATTTTGTTAATTTGTTGGTCTACTATTCATTCGAAAACAATACAATTATCCGAACAAAGCTTGTAATGGATAAATAAAAGTATACATTTTATTTAAGTTTGGGTCCGTATAGGGTACAGCAAGGGATGGGAAAATCGCAATGAATATTACATCTAATTAAATAAAAATTCACGCATCCACAACAAAACTTGTTCAAGTTGATAGTTAAGAAAATATTATTATGTAATTTAGTTTCAATCAGGGGTGACAAAATAAGACGGCCGAATATAGTTTTTAAAAATGTGTTTTTAAATTTTGTGTTTAATTGAATAACTAGCTTGGTCATCACAACCCTCATGATACGATAATTATTAAAAAAATATTGTGCCTAATTGCCTGAATAAATATAGTACCTAACTACCTTGGTTATCACAACCATTCTTGGTACGGTAGTTATTAACGTTTATAAAATAGTATTACCTGAACTTATATTGTGCCTAATTCGATAACTACCTTGGTCATCACGACCATTCTATGTACGGTAGTTAGTAACGTTCAGAAAATATTTTGCCTAATTTCCTTAAAAAATATTGTGTCTACTTCGATATCTACCTTCATCATCATAGCCATTTTTGGTATAGTAGTTATTAACGTTCAGAAAATAATATCCTAGTTTAAGTACGGTTGGAATGCAAAATGCAGTGCGGTAGGATTGCAGAATTCTCAATAGGTAACATAAATACATTATGTGTCTCAAATATTGCTTCTGATTGAAAACTGTTGAAATTATTCTAACCAAAATTGACAATGTTAATAATTGTACTTATCCAAATAATTAAATGGAGTTTGGGCGTCATCAAATATGCTAAAATACCCAAAACACATATGTTGTACACACGTTGCATAATATCAGGAGCACAGGATTAAATCTGGTTTGTGTTTATCATTTATGTAATTTCACGCCAGTTGAAATAGCTTGAAATTGAAAACAAAAATCCTTTGTGTTCAAAGCTCCACAAAACAAAATTTTTAGTCGATCTCCCGAGATACCTAGAGAACTGAAGAAATACCGGGTTTTCATAAAGTAAATAGCTTTCGTTATATACTCGTATAGACAATAGTGACGGGACAATTACCTTGTGGCCATTTCTTCCAATCAATCAAAAAGGCGAAAAAAACATGTCTGAGGAGAAAGTCAGACTGGAAAAATTAACTTATTAAAAAAAAATGGATACCAACGGGAATCAAACCCGCAACAACCGGGCTGGAACAGGTGTTTTATCAAAATTGTTATAAAAATGTTTTAAGTAAATAAAAATATACTTAACAATAGGTTTCACTGAATTCAAATGAGAAACTAAATGTTAAAAGATAAATAACAAAAGATGTTATTAAGTTTAAGCTACTTGTATTCTATAAACGGTGTCAGAAAATGACAGCTTAGTTCATGAAGTCAACACTTTGCAAAATACCCCTTGTTTGGAGAACCGGAACATATCAGACTAGTTATTTTCAATTCTATTAACTTTCAATAAAATATTGACATATGTTAAACTGAATTTCTGTATTATACTGAGAAAAAACATACAAATAATATTCTCATAAAAAAGGAGGACTACTTTCGTCCTTGAAACTATGTCAATTTTGATATCGTATCTGCTGTAACGGCTCACCTTCCCGGTAGCTAATAGTCCGGGAAGTTTATTTCGACCTTTTCAAGTTCACGAATAAGCCTCTTTTGAGTGTACTCAGAGGTATTATTGTGAAATCTAATTCCAAAAAGGGTCAAACCGTGAAACGGACTTTTCGGTAAAAGTTCTTCCAAATTGTCTTTATTAGTCATCGTCCATTGAGGAGCACAACGTGAAAGGACGGTATACGATGGAGCCGTTGTTCAAAATCCAAGTGTCCTACAGTCATCCTTTGCTCTTGATTCTTCCCCTTTCCTCCATAAATCGCCACCCCATCCACCAATCTCGAGGAAAAAAATAAAACATAGGTACGGTGAAAAAGCTGGCCTCAGAACCTACAATGTACAAAAAATCGGTCCTCAGTCTTACTAGTTTCCTGATTAGTATTAAAGAACTCAAAAGGAGTTGAATAACTCAAAAATGGTTTCTATTTAATTCTCTGTTTCTTTTAATCTGGTGGCTTTGATTTGATTCTACTTTCTAAAGAGAACTGTTTTTTTCTGAGGATGGGCCTTAGGAGAAAAAACGAAACATCCATAAAAGTCAGTTGGGCGGAATGAGCGACAATAAACTGTACATATAAATCAAGTGGCGGCAGCTATTTTCCCTGATTCGGCCCACGATTATCGTACAACGGCAGACTCTTGAGACGACTCGTGCTGAACTGCACTATGTGATACAAAATGGAATTTTTCCTAATTTTTTCTGCGAAAATTATTTGTTACTAATTTCAAAATCAGCGTATAAAAGAAATCTCCCAATTTACATTAGTTTTCTCTTTAAAAATAAGATTTTACCTTACTTAAAGAGGTAAAGTTAAAGGAATAATTTCTATTATTTCTCAACATACCCTAATTTATGCATATATTTAAAGAAATATGTGCTGCTAGACTCTGAAACCAGTTTAGCTTCTCAACTTAATTTTTTTAAATTTTCGATGCCAAAATATGTTCTTCCATAAGTCATATTTTCTTGTCCTTTTCCATACTCCTTTTTCCCAATCTTTGATGACATAAGCAAATATTTAGTTTTACTGTTTTTTTTATCATTTAAATGTGTTCAAGATTTTTTTAAATAACGTGACTTCACCTAGTAATTGGCATTAATCTGCGTCACTTTTGTTTGTTTGGTTGGAAGGGATTGCCGGATATCAATCAACTCGCCATTGACATATTTTACAAAAAAGTGTCTAACAAAAAAAAATGAAACACATTAAATGCATTAATATTGTATTTAGAAGTGGATTCAAATAAAAACAACAATAATTTTACGAATGAGGTTATTATGTTTCCAAAAAGAAAATAAATGTTATTTTTTATATTATAGTTGATTGGAGATTTATATGTATAGAAACTTTTAAAAACGTTCTCCTTAAAGTCGCATAGACTAAGATAATTTATTTTGAGCTTTGCTCGAATATATGTATGTACGAGTATGTATGTATACTCGTACATTATATTTTTTAATTTTCCAATGCACACATCCAAGTTACAACAGTATTCAAAATTATGAACCTGAAGGACGTTTAGTAATATTGGAAAATTTCTTCGAACCAACTAAACTGATGTTTAAAGGACTGTATGTGAACAACTGATTTGAACACTTTTTTATCAATACACAATTTTTTTAATTTGCGTATATGTAGAACTATATAGTTACTTTTTTTACTGTGTTACAATGCTTTACTAGTATACAATACAAAAAGTTATTATTAAACATATTTAAAAAATATATTAATAATACTTTATTCAAAGCGTAGGCCTGCAAACAAGGCTCATCTAATTTACAAACTATTATATTTCTTATACATGAAAACAAGTATACTTGATTATTTTCTTTATCCAAACAATTGGTGGGTTGGTCTATTTTTTGTATTTTCACAAGAGTTTCAAGCGGTTCAAGAAATCAAGTAAAACGATAGGTAAATTCGGAAATTGGGGAAATTGCAAATGCATTCTTGAATTATAGAGCTTTTCGTGTTTTCTTGAAATATCAAATGTTTAGTTTTAAGTTTATTTGTATATCTTTTCTTAAATTAAGAAATGCGTATTAAAGGAGAAATATTATTCATAAAATATTGAAAGAATATTTACTTGATTTTGTTGGCAAATGAATGACCAAATACAAAATTACAAAATTAGATATTTCGAAAGGCAGGTGATGATAGGGATTGTCAGAGATGATGGACTGTACATTGGAGTTTTATGAAGAAGAAGAAAATAGAGAAAATGTACTCCTTATTTTTCTTTTTCTCTCTGAGTATCTCCCTTCCTCTCTAGCCCAGTGTACCTGGGATCTTCAAAGTTATTTCTTTCACCTGGATATCCATAAAGTATATTTTTGTGATGGTGTGTATCTTAGATTTTTGAACATGCAAGTTTGTAAGTTGTATGGTCTCGCAAGTTTGTAGGTGTAACGAGCAGATTCATTTGCTAAGGAATTCTGTGAATTCATTAAAAAGATTTTAATTTATTGGTGATATCGATTTCCAGTCATTATTCTTGTTCGATCTCCTTGATGTGTATTTTATCAAAGAGTAACAGAGATGTCACATTTCTTTGTAATCCATCGCGGAGTGGTCTTCTAAATTTGATCGCGTACCCCTAAAACCGAAGAAATTTATAGTGCAAACTCCTAAATATATGTATATAGGGGTTTGCATTATATATATACACACGTAAAAATGTCATGGATAGGTAGTTTAAATAAAATAAATATATTTATATTATTACAAATTATTTATTTTAAACAGTTTACATACTTATTAGTTTTTCTCATTAGAATTTAATGTGAGATTGTTTCATAATATCGGAAAAGTCTGGTTTGATGTTTTCTAATATTGCGATACGAAGCTCCTGTTCCGAGGTTTGATTATTTCAGTATTTGTTTTTAATTCCTGACATCGCAGAAAATGATATCTCACAAAGGTATGTAGAACCAAATGGTAGGATTGCATCGGTAGCTGTGCTTAATAAATATGGATATTCGGTTTTCAGTCTCACCTAATAATTACGAAGAGATTTGTGTTGAAATTCGTATCGCAATTTACTTTCTGTCATGTCCATTAACTGTTGAGATGTGATCGAAAGATGATCCATTTTTACATTTTCAGTTTCAGCAAACGAGTTCTTGATTCATTGAAATTCTTCACTAAGGCTAGGAAAATCTATAAATTGGTTATAAAATTCTATCTCTATTTTTTTGAAATGTGTACATATGTACAAGACATTAAGTTTGTTCCACATTTAGATCATTTTCAGAAACAAAATCACACAAGGATGGAAAAATGTCACAACATCCCGTTTCAAAATTCTACCTCCACATCACGATTTCCTTTCGAAATTCAGTTACCTCATCGGATAATTAAAAAATACAAGTTAGTATTTATTCATCTTTAATAAATTTTCTCCATAGTGATTTCCTGGGGAGGGATATCCAGAGTGGTTTCCCCTTGCTTTCTCTGGAGGATTTTCTGTTGGGGTTACCTTCCCTTAGCTGGGTGGATCCAGTTTTATGTCGCTGGAAACTCGCCATTCGTCCACTCTCTATCTGCTATGACACTGATGGAAATGTCAGTGGTCACATTGCCCGGGGTTCGCGGGGCCTGAGAGACCACTCGTGGACTCTAGAGAGTTGGACTTGGTAGTAGTGTTACTGGTGACATTGCAACGTGGCGCATTACGACATTATTTTCTAGTAGTATGAACCGACTGGAAGCATTCGAAATGTGGATGCACCGGAGAATGCTACGGATACCCTGGACGGATATGATCAGCAACACAAAGGTTCTTCAAAGAGCCAAAGTTGATAGAGAGTTGCTGACTAATATTAAAATCCGAAAGGTGTCCTACTTGGATCATGTACTTAGAGGAGAAAAGTACAAATTACTGCACCTGATCATCCAAGGCAAAATAGAAGGCCGAAGAGATGTTGGCAGGAGGCAAATCTCCTGGCTCCGCAATATACGTGATTTGGCTGGCATAAGGGGCGTTGGAGATCTTTTTCGGGCTGTCGGGGACAAATATGTCTACTCTCAAGTGATATTCAACGTTGGAGGGACCTGACATGACACTGAGAAGAAGAAGAAGAATACATTTTCTTATTTTTCTGTCACTTGGCCCCCAAGTATCGACTCGCGTTCCTCCTAGGGTACGCGCACCCCACTTTGGAGACCACTGCCCTAAATTAAGAGAAGTATCGAGGCTCATGCATATGTATAACTGACAGAATAAGGGCTGGGCTGTGTTTAATCTCTTTCGATTATAATTCTATATATTCTTCATTTCGGAATCCACTTCGTGATGAATACGAAAGCGAGGTGGCATTTCTACCACTCGATGGCATAATTACAATAAGTTTTTGATATATTGCATTTTGTTTCATAGAGTCGGTATATTCACCAACATTTGGTCCATAAACTATAAAATAGACTACAGTATCTAATATATTTTTATCTTTATCATATATTCGACATTTATCGGATGCATTGACTTATAAAAGTAACATTGTGGATTTCTAAGCTAGTGCCATACGATTAATCATCCTTGTGATGTGGGTTGTAATAATCAATATATCTGTCCAAACATAATGTGTCCAGGTATTACTAATACCAAACAAAACAAAACATGTCCAGGTATTACTGATAAACATAATATGTCAAGTTATTACTGGTACCATAAAAAGCACGCTCAGGTGTTACCTGTACCAAACATAACTTGTTGAGGTATAACTATAATAATAATCAATCGTCTTTTGTATATTGATACTTGTTATCTTTTTATCAGAAATATTAATTTTGTGATTTTTATGTTAATTTATCTTTGAGATTATTCTGCAGATTAAGTGGTGCTAATAAGCTGCTTTTCATAAATTAAAAGCAACTCATTCTTGGTGTGATACAAATATTCGTCATACAATCTACTTTTAATAATTACTATGGAAAGCATAAATAAAGAAAATAAATCAAAATAATTTAATTAGCAAACCGATGTTGTGTTATTCTTTCAGTCGAATACCAGTCTCCCTGCAGTCTTCTTATCTGCGCTCTCCTTCCCCGCCCCACCTCCCACCCTAGATCCTTCCATCACCCTCCGCCCGGAACAGATCCTTCTTTATGGGAGACTGGTTGTCGCTGAGGACGATATTTAGTGCCCGCGAGTAAATCAACCGGCCTGACGTGAGGTGGGTGGGGGAGGGATAATTTACCCAGTGTCTTATTTAATGGAATGCCTCACCACCCTACCCGCCCCCTGCAGGCCCTCCAAAACACCAGACGAATTTGAGCCACCCATTTTGTATTTCTTCAGTCAATGGACTGAAGAAATACAAAAGCACCCGTAGGGAGGGGCCTTTTTTCATTATTTAAATCGATGTTGGTAACGAATCTGGTTTTAATTCGGTTCGATTAACAACTTTTTTTGTCAAATTAGGATAAAGATAAAATGACGTGATGTATCGTGAGCAAACCAAAAGTTGCTCACGATACATCACGTCAGATTGTTAGGCCGTTAACATTAAAGGTGATTCAAGTGAAGCTGCTACGAATTTGTCAATGTCAAATTGAAATCCAGCCTAAAAATTCTTTAAGAAACCAAACGTTGACCTGCTGATAGTAAATATATTTACCTTGACGGAAATAATATTTTTATTTGCATAATTATATTAGTATTTAAAAGAAGGTAGTAAAATATTTCTTTAAAATATAATAAATTATACTTAATACATACATTCATTTAATCATGCCAAAGTTTGGCATTGTGGAAGATCGTAGGAGTAGATATAAATAACTTATATGCAGAGATGACCAGGTGAAGAGAATTACAGGATTGCCTTTACTAGAAGCTCTGCGAACAGCAGAATGTCAGGATTGGAGAGGAATGTGCACGGCATACAGCAATTCCTGTGTGGGTTACGTTCCTC